>JAKSZT010054012.1:137374-269341 GCA_026826555.1 Tolypeutes matacus
CATTCCCATGAGGTCTGTTACTTTTCTTTGCAGGCTTTCAAAATATTCTTTATGCTCACACAGTGTCTTCTTAATATCCTTTATTTCTTTGGTCATATTTTCTTTAAATTCTTTGAAGTGATTTAGGAGAGTTGTATGATTATCACTGAGAAATTGTCTTAAATCCTGTATCTCTTCAGGATATTTGGCTAATTATTTTGGCTGGGCCATCTCTTCCTGTTTCCTAGCACTGCTTGTAATTACACTGTTTGTAATTGCTGATGTCTAAGCATCTGAATATGTTGGTGAATTTACTCTGATGGCCAATTTCTCTCTCTGTCCTATTTTTTCACAGCTCTTGATATTTGATTCAACTTATTCTAAGTCTTTAAAATTGCCCAGCTTAATTTTTCAAAATCAGACCAGGGACTCACTAGTGGGGTGCAGATTTTCTCCCAGGTGTAGGATACAGAGAGAACAGAGCACAGCTTTTGTCCATACTGGCCAGCAAATGGCACTCATCAGCACACCTTTTCAAAGAGGTGTTTCAGTTTTGGATTTCCTGGGTTCCTGTGTTGAATGTCCAGAGCAAATTCAAAGTGAGCTCTGCTGGCCAAAATCACTGAAGAAAAGCACCCCACCTCCCCCTCCCTTTTCCTTTAAAATAGCTGACAGGGAGGAATATGTCTGTTCCCCTCTCAGTAGACTTCAGTAAGCCAGGGGTTTTACCACAGCTTAATATCTTCAGGTGGGGAGAGCCCTTCCTGGCCACCACCAGAGCTTGGCAACTCATGTTTGTTGACCTACAAAGCAGGTCCTTCGGACAGCTTTTGGTTCTTTCTCCATTGTTTTTGTGAGAGACTTGAGCTCTGCCTGTTCGTATGACACCATCTTCCCACAATTCCCCTGAGATATTTGATTCTTTTAGTTGCTATTTTGAATGGAATTTTGTTCCTGATTTCTTCCTCAGGTTGTTCTAGAATATAGAAACATTACTGATTTCTGCATGTTGATCTTGCTATTTTGCTGAATTCATTTATTAGGTATAGTTATTTCATTGCATGGTGTTGGCTGAGGGTTTTTCATTTACATCCTGTATTATGTTGAGGAAGTTTCCTTTTATGCCAATCTTTTGAAGTGTTTTATTTAAGAAAGGATGCTGGATTTTGTCAGATGCCTTTTCTGCATCAATAGGGATGATCATGTGATTTTTTTCCTTTGATTTTTAATGTGGTGTTTTACATTATTTAATTTTTTTGTTTTGAACCACACTTTCATATGTGGGATAAAACCCCACCTGATTATGGCTTAGCATTATTTTAATGTGCTGTTTTATTTGATTTGCAAGTATTTTTTGAGGATTTTTCCATCATTAGAGAGATTGGTCTTCAATTTTCTTTTATTATAGAATCTTTATCTAGCTTTGGTATTAGGGTGATATTGGCTTTATAGAATGAGTTAGGTAGTGTTTCCTTCTCTTTAACGTTTTGGAAGAGTTTGAGCAGGATTGATATCAATCCTTCTTGAAATGATTGGTAGAATTCAACTGTGAAGTCATTTGATCTTGGACTTTTCTTTGTTGGGAGGTTTTTGATGATGGACTCAATTTCTTTACTTGTGTTTGGTTTGCTGAGGTCTTCTGTTTCTTCTCACATTAGTGTGGGTAGTTTGTGGTTTTTTAGGAAGCTGTCCATTTCATCTTAGTTGTGTAATTTGTTGGTATACAGTTCATAGAATCTTATTATCTCTTATTTCTGTGGGAACATTAGTAATGTCCCCCATCTCATTTCTGATTTTATTTTTTTTTTTGCATATTCTCTCTTTCTTTCTTTGTCAGTCTAAGGGTTTGTAATTTTGTTGATCTTCTTGAATAACCAACTTTTAGATTTGTTGATTCTCTGTATTTTTTTTTCTCAATTTCTGTTCCAATCTGTGTTATTTCTTTCCTTCTTCTTGTTTTGGGATTGGTTTGCTGTTATTTGGTTCCTCCAGGTGTGCAAGTAGGTCTTTGATTTTAGCTCTTTCTTCTCTTTTAATGTAAGCATTGAGGGCTACAAATTTCCCTCTCAGCACTGCCTTTGTGTATCCCATAGGTTTTGATATGTTGTGTTCTCATTTTCATTTGTCCTGAGATATTTACTGATTTATCTTGCAATTTCTTCTTTGACCCAAAAATTGTTGAGGAGTGTGTTATTTAAACTTCATTTTTTTTGTGAAATTTTCCTTTTTCCACCTGTTATTGATTTCCAGCTTCATTGGTTTACAATCAGGGTAAATCTTTTGTATAATTTCAGTCTTTTAAAATTTATTGAGACCTGTTTTGTGACCCAACATATGGAAGATCCTGGAGAAAGACAATGAGCACTTGAGAAGAATGTGTATTCTGCTGTCTTTGGGTGTAGTGTTTTGTATATGTTACGTCTAATTCATTTATAATATCATTCAAACTCTCTGTTTCATTATTGATCCTCTATCCAGATGTTCTATCCATTAATAGAAGTGGTATATTGAAATTTTTAACTATTATTATAGAGAAATATATTTCTCCCTTCAATTTTGCCATTGTTTGCCTCATGTATTTTGGGTCACCCTGGTTAGATACATAGATATTTATTATTGTTATTTCTTCTTGGTTAATTTCCCCCCTCTTAAGTATATAATGTCCTTCATTTCTTCTAACAGTTTTGCATTTAAAATCTATTTTGTTTAATATTATATAGCTACTCCAGGTCTTTTTTCGTTGCTGTGTATACTGTGAAACCTGTCACTTTCAGTCTATTTGTGTCCTTGCATCTAAGATGTGTCTCCTTCAGACAGAATATTGATGGCTCATATTTTTTTTTTATCCATTTTGGCAGTCTTCATCCTTTGATTGGGAAGTTCAATCCATTAACATTCAATGTTATCTCTGTGAAGGCATTATTTACTTCATTCATTTTATCCTTTGGTTTTCCATTGTCATATCTTACTATTGTTTGTCTTTTTACCCTTTTAGTTACCTTTACTAATAATCTTCATTTCTATATTCTTCTCTAAAGGTCTCTTTCCTGTCTTTTCCTTTCATGCTGCAGCACTCCCTTTAATATTTCTTGTAAAACCTGTCTCTTGGTGACAAACTCTCTCAGTTTCTGTTTATCTGTGAAATCTTTAAACTCACCCTCATTTTTGAAGGATAGTTTTGCCAGATAAAGAATTCTTGGCTGGCAGTTTTTTCTTTCAGCATTTTAAATATATCATGCCACTGCCTTTTCGCCTCCATGGTTTCTGATGAGAAATTGGCACTTAGACTAATTGAATTTACCTTGTGTGTGATGAATTGCTTTTCTCTTGCTGCTTTCAGAATTATCTCTTTATCTCTGATGTTTGACATTCTGAATAGTGCATGTCTCAACATAAGTCTATTAGAATTTATTCTGTTTGGAATATGCTGGCCTTGTACATTAATATTTTTGTCTTTCATAAAGGTTAGTATATTTTTGGCCATTATTTACTCAAATATTCTTTCTGCCCTTTTTCATTCTTTTCTCCTTCCAGGACACCCATAGCACGTATGCTTGTGTGTTTTGTACTGTCATTTAATTCCCTAAAACCTTGTTCAATCTTTTTCCATTCTTCTGTCTTTTCAATTTCTGGTGCTCTGTCTGCCAATTCACTCATTTGTTCTTCTGCTATTTCGAATCTGCTGTTATACACCTCTAATGTATTTTTGTTTTGTTTTGTTTTTCTGAAAGATTTATTTTATTTCTCCCAACCCCCCCCTTTTTTTTTCTTTTTTTTTTTCCACTTGCTGTATCTGTTTGTCTTCCTTGTTTCTTTAGGAGGCATTGGGAGCCAAATCTGTAACCTCTGATGTGGAAGGGAGGTGCCTAATCACTTGAGCCACCTCCACTCCCTGCTTTGTTGTGTCTCTCATTATGTCTTTTCTTCTTGTGCTTCTTGGGTCAGCTTGCTGTGCCAGCCCATTGCTCCAGCTTGCTGTCTTCTTAGGAGGCACCAGAATCCAAACCAGAGAACTTCCATATACTAGGTGGGAGCCCAGTCCCCTGAGCCACATCCGCTTCCCTCTAATATATTTTTAATCTCATCCATTGTGTCTTTTATTCCCATAAGATCTGTTACTTCTCTTTATAAGCTTTCAAACACTTCTTTATGCTCACCCAGTATTAATATCCTTTATCTCTTTAGTCATATTTTCCTTCTTCTCCTTGAATTTGTTCAGGAGATTTACATAAAAAATCATTGGTTAGTTTTTTAAATCATTTGTATTGTCAAGATTTTAATTTGTTCCTTTGGTTGGGCCATATGTTCTTTTTTAAATTATGGCTTTTATTTTTATTTTATTTGTATTTTTTATTTTTGCTGATGTCCAGACATCTGATTATGTTGGTGAGTTTATTCTGTTGTCAGTTTCCCTCTCCTGCCTAAGATTATACTGTTGTGTGATTTTATTTCATGATTCTTCCCTGATTTTTGGTTCAGCTTATTCTAAATCTTTAAAATTGGCCTGTTTAAATATATAAAACCAGGGCCAGAGACCCATTAATGGCACAGACCTTATCCAATGGGGCCTGGGGATAGGGACAGGAAGGACTCCAATAGTCTTATTTTTCCTTCACTTTCTCAGCCTGCCAGAAGGAGTCACTCTCCAGTGAACCTTTCCAAAGAGGTGTTTCCTCCAAACTTCTCCAGCTGATGTTTCTGTGCTAGTTAGAGCTATAATTCAAATCTGGGTCCTGCTGTTTAAACTCACTGAAAATACATCACACTCAGCCTTCTGCTGCATTCTCCCTACTCCCAGGGAGGAAAACATCTTCTCCTTTCCCAGCCATGGGTTTTACTGAGGCTGTTCCTTGCCATGGGAGTGAATAAATTACACTTTTCATTTCAACCTCTTCATTTCTCTGTCTCACTCCCTTCTGGATGATGCACGGCCTTCCCCTGGTTCTGTACATCTCCAAATCAGCTACTTCAGACAGCTTGTGCACTTCCTCCACTGTTTTTATAAGATATGTGAGCCCTGCCAATCTACTCCCATGCCATCTTCTTATAACTCGTCATCTTCTTATTGAATTGAAAGAGTTCTTTATATATTCTAAATACAAGTCTTTTATCAGATGTATGTTTTGCAAACAGTCTGTGGCTATCTTCCTAGTGTGTGGCTTTTCTTTTCAATTATTTAATGGTATATTTTGAAGAAAAAAGGTTTAGTTTTGCTAAAATCTAATTTAACTTTTTTTTTAATGACTTGTACTCTTGGTAACATATTTAAGAAATCTTTCCCTGATCCATGGTCACAAAGATTTTCTCCTATGTTTTATTCTAGTTTTATATTTGTATATTTAAGTATATGATCCATTTTGAGATAAATTTTGTGTAAATTATGAATTATGGGTTATTATATATATTGATATCCAGATGCCCCAGTCTACTTATTGAAAAGATTATCCTTTCCATTTTGAATTTCCTTGACACCTTTATCAAAACTTATTTGATTTGTACCAAACTAATGAAAGATGTTGTTAATGGGAGAAAGTGTGCAAGGGGAAGGGGTTGAGGTATATGGGAATACTGTATATATTTCAATATTTGTGTAATCTATCCTTTATTTAAAAATAAAGTAAAAAAAAAAGTCATTTAACAAAAATATAAGGGTTTATTTCTTGAGTTTCTATTCTGTTCTTTTAATCTATGTTTCTATATTTATGCCTGTACTACACTGTCTTGATCAATGCAGCTTCATGGTAAATTTTGAAATCAGGTGGTATTAGCCCTTCAGTTTGTTCTTCTTTTTCATTATCATTTTGGCTATTTTTGATCCTTTGCATATTATAGTCAACTTGTTCATTTCTACAAGAAAAGCCTGCTGGTATTTTTATAGGAATTACTTTGAACTTGTAGGTTGATTTGGAAAGAATTGCCATCTTAACAATATTTAGTTATCTAACCCATGAACCTGGAATGTGTCTCTATTTATTTAGGTCCCAATTATTTGTAGTTTTTAAGTGTACAAGTCTTGCAATTTTGTTGAATTTATTCCTAAGTATTTTATTCTTTTAGAAGCTATTGCAGATTATTTTCATAATGTTCATTGCTAGGATATAGAAATAGAATCAATTTTCATATATTAATTTCATATCCTGCAACCTTGTTAAACTTGTTTTTCTGTTCTACTGGATTTTTTTTTTTTTATTCTTTCCCATTATTTCTATATAAGATTATGCCCTCTCTGAAGAGAAACAGTTTTATTTCTTTCCAAACTGTATGTCAATCATCTTTCCCAGTGGCCTTTTGAATATCTTCTTTTGTGAAGTATCAGTTTAAGACTTTTACTTGTTTTTTCTTAAGGTATATGTCTTTTGTCTGATATATTTAGAGTAATTCTTTATATATTTTGTATATGAGTCTTTCATGTGTTAAAATATTTCATTCTGTGGCTTTTTCAATAACATAGTAATGTCTTTTGATAAACAGATTTTAATTTTCAAACCCCAGACCTCCAGGAGCCTATCACTTCATAGTGAATTCTTCCATATTATTAAATGATTAAATGCAGAAATCTTATACAAACTCTTCCAGAATACATAAAATGAGTAAAAATTTCCCAACTTGTTTTGTGCAGTCAGCATAACAGACCCTGATAAAGGCATTAAAAGAAATGAAAATTGCAGGTTCATCATTCTGTATGTAGATGAACATAGACAAAAACTTCTTTAAAAATATTGACAAATTAAATCCAGTTATATATAAAATACATGATATAACAAAATTGGGTTCATGCCAGAAATGGGTTTGGTTTTATGCTTAAAAGGCAATGTATTTCATAACATTAACAGAAGAGAGGAGAAAAAATACAAAATCATAGCAATAGATACAAAATAAAATCATTTGACAAAATTCAATACCCATTCAGAGAAAACTCTTCTAATCAAAAAAGTAAGTGAACTTCTGTAATCTGTTAAGAGACATCTATAAAAATATAAAAATAAACTTACAGAAAACATTCTATTTTATGGTCTTATACTGAAAGCCTTCTTTTGTCGGGAAGTGCATTAGAATGTGTGCTATCATGACTTCCATGCAGCATGGACTAAAATTTCTAGACAGTGCAGTAAGACAGAAAAAAGAAATAGCAGGTATAAGATTCAGAAAACAAGACATAAAAATGGCAGTACTTGCAGATAACTTGGTTATATATATAGATTATAAGGATCTTCATGTATACATATATTTCAAAGTAAATTTTTCAAAAAAATTAAGCTCTTGATAAAATATTAGAATTCATAACTGAATTTCACATTAATAAAAATTAATTTCATTTTTATATATCAGCCACAAACTAATAGAAATGGAATTTTTTAAACCAATTAAATTAGAATCCTAAAAGCATTAAAGATACATAGAACCTCTGCCCAGAAAACTACAAAATTTTACTGAAAGAAATAAAAGAACACCTAAATATATAGAAATGTATTTCACATTCATAAGTGGGTGACTCAGTATTTTAGAGATGTAATTTCTCTACAAGTGAGTTATTTAGATTCAGTATAATAATCCCAATAAAAGTCACAGCAGGATTTTTTATGTGTGTGGAAATTGCTAAGCTGATTCCAAAGAAAAAGAGGGTATATACTGTCAGATATCAAGTCTAATTATCTAGCTACAGTAATTAAAACAGAATATTATTGGAAAGGGATATATGCACAAATGGATGGGGCAGCTATAGAATCCTGGCATCAATGTATACATACATAGTCACTTGATTTGTGACAAAGATGCCCCTGCTGTTTTGTCAGAAAGGATAGTCTTGTAAAAATGGTGCCCGAACAAATTGCCTTAAAAAGTGAAGCTTGTTCTCCAACCTAAATCATAAACAAAAATCAAGTTCTGAGTGACCATAGACCTAAGTATGAAAACTAAAGCAATCAAGTGTCTAGAAAATAACGTAGGAGAATATCTGTTGGTAGGTAGGCAAAGAATTCTTAAATAGGACACACACACTAGCCATAAGGAAAGAGAATGATAAATTTGACTTCATTAATATTATTAAAACTTTTAAAAAATATTTCCTTTTGTAAAGGAAGAAAATTAGATTTGAAATCATACTTTGGAAATAAGGCAATCGTGTTTTTTCTATTAACACCCACACCCACACTTTCTCTCTCTCCTCTTTCTCCTTTCTGATTGACTGCCATTAAAATTATTTTCTACACCAAACTTTATGATCCTTAATTATTTATGGTTTGGTGACATTTTTTAAGGAAACTCATACTAACATTTAGATAAATAATTGTATTACAATTTGCTTAAAGTTATGTAATATCTCAGACTTGTCCACCTGATTGATCTGACTTGACTTAGAAGTAAGATTCATTACAGTCTTCATCTGCAGGACTCCAAACAGGAACTCAGGGCTAAGTGGAATAGCCTTATGAATAGCTAAGTGAGTATCACTGGTCAATAAAGGCTTGGAATCTAACTTAACGCAGCAGCAGCACCAAAATGGCTGAGTGTGATTTATGGCTATCAATTAGAATAGACAGGTAATTGGGAATAGGCAGGAGGAAGAGGTTGAAAAAGACTGACACAAATCACATTTTCACATAGTATATGAAAAAAAGCACTGCACAGCCTATACTCAGAGAATGGGGGAGAAGGCATTTACGGCAGAGGGATCAGCATGTTGTGGCATGACAGATGGTGAGCATTCAAGGAGAGAAGTGTCCTGGCTCTGGAGGGGGAAAATAGCAAGGATGAAGATTTGAAGGAGATCCGCATGTGATAGCAGAAGAAATTATAGAAGTAGATTGAAATGGTGTATTAGGAAGGGCTTTGTATAAGCCTACTGACACATTTAGACTTTACTCTGTAAGCAGAGATTTTGAGAAGGGGATTAATATTTATAAATTACACAATATAAAAACACAAAACACAAAAATAACAACTGGATGCTAGGAGATCACCTTGGAGACTTTTTTTACTTTACTTTTTAATTGGCAAAAAAAAAAATACATGCTCATTGTGTAAAGTTAAACAGTACATTTTTGTGGAAAGTGAATATTACCTATCCCTTTCCCTAGTTATGTCTCTTAGATAGTCAATGTTTAATAGATTGGTATTTATCCTTTATACTTTTATGTACAATCATAAAATACATAAAAATATATACAAAGAGCTTTATTTTATAAAAATTAGATCATACTAAATGTATTGCCCAACAATTTGCTTTTTAAATTTGGAAACAGTAAATATTAATGCTGATAATAGCACATGGCATTTTTAAGCTCTTACTATGTGCCAGGCACTATTCTAAGGTAATTATTTGCATTATCTCATTTAATCCTTAGTTTAATCTTATAAGGTAAATATTAATATTATCTCCATTTTAGGGATGGGGAAAGTAGGACTCAGGAAAGGTATTTAACCTCTCTAAGGCCACCCAGCTGGTAAATGGCAGAACTAGGTGTGATATCATGTGATTTCCTTCTTAGCCCATGCTCTTTACTACTATGCTGGAAGAACTGGTTCAGTTGGCAGATTCGAGAGGATGAGCGAATCTACAATGGTGGAGTTAGAGAAGTAAACATCCCTAAGGCCCACTAATTCACTAGATATGAGGGCTGAGGGTAAAGAGAGGGTTAAAATTGAACTTTCAAGTTTCTGGCCCCAGGTCAGGGGGGAAGAGAATTGGGACCATTTTGCCACAGGTAAAAAAGTGAGTTCAGTTTGAGTTTGCAAAGGAAGGCCATTTTCTCAATTTCTCTGCATATCTGCTGGCTTGTCATATAGGAACTTAAGGATGTTTTAGAAATTACTATCCTTTTCTCCACTCACTGTTTTCTGCTTTAAAAAAGAAGCTCAACTCTTATTAAGATAGAAAAAAATCTCACCTTCCATATTATCTATACTCTTGAGATCTGTGCAAACACACACACATGTGCCCTCCACACACACTTATTTAACTGTCCTCAATGAGATACTCTTGCTGTGGCAGGCTCACACCTGACTTTATTTATTTTTTAAAATATATTTTTACTTTTATTTTTTTTTAAAGAAACTTGGATTACATAAATGTTATACACAAAATATAGGGGGTTCCCATATACCCCGCTCTCTAACCCTTCCTCATTTTCCCACATCAGCAACATCCTTCATTGGTGTGGTACATTTGTAACAATTGATGAACCCATCTTGGAGCACTGACACTAAGCGATGATTATAGTTTACTTTGTAGTTTACACTCTCTCCCGTGCATTTTTGCAACTTATTACATGATATACAATAGCTTGTATCTGTCGTTAAAATGTCATTCAGGATAATTCCCAAGTCCAAAAATGCCCCCAAATTACACCTATTTTTCCCTTTCTCTCTCCCCTCAGAACCTCCAGTGACCACTGCTTCCACAGCCATTATAAAAGTTCTTCCATTGCTAGGATCACAACAACTCTACATAGAACAACTGTAAGTCTGCTCTAGTCTATCATCCATTCCCCAATCCTGAGGATTCTGGGATGGTGATGCCCACTCCACCTTTAATAGAGAAGGGGCTTAGGTCCAATGGGGCAGATGGATGGGATATCTTGCTTGCAGTTGCAGACCCTCTCTGTTCCTTGAGATGGTCATTGTGAGTCAATTTCTCCTTGTTACTTGTCCTGGGTGAGTCCAATGAACTGGAGAGTAGGTGTTGCAAGTCTGTTGAGATTCAGGGCCCAACTGGCACATGGACAGCCCAAATATTTAAGTCTCTTGGACATACAACTATCAACTATATTACTAACTACAGGTTCAAATAGAGGGCCAGCAGAGCATGTGTAGGGAAAACACAACTGAGTCCAACTCTAGCACACTGCGGAGCATAAATTCCAAAGTAGGGCCCACTGGCAGGGTGCCAAACTACTGAGCTGTCTGCCCTGCTGATAGTGTCTGGATGTCTCAGAGCCCTCAGGAGCCCCACTATTGAGGTAATATTTACTTTGGCAGTCTATGAGTTCCTGATGAGATATGTATAAGTGTAACCTCTGAAATCACCTCCCGACTCACTTGAAGTCTCTTAGCCATATAAACTCATTTGTCTTTACTCTTTCCCCCTCTTAGTCAAGGTCTTTTTCCAGTTGCATTGCTAGTTGGTGCTTGGTAGTAATCCCTCAGTGCCAGGGAGGCTCATCCCCAGGAGTCATGCCCATGCTGGGGAGAAGGTAATGCATTTATATGCTGAGTTTTGGCTTAGAGAGAGGCCACATTTGAACAACAAGGAGGCTTTCAGGAGGTAACACTTAGACACCCTATACTAAAATGCTAACTTTCAATTTCAGAAGTAAACTTTCATAAGTACAGTCATCACAATCAAGGGACCATCAATGGTCCATCCTCCTTCACTAGTCTCTGCCCCTGTACTCAGGGGATTCTTGCTGTCCAGTTACAGACTGTGGCAGAGCTCCCCAGGATGGGAACTCAATATTTCTTTGGTTATTGTGTGGCTCTCCACCCACCGTGACAATGTGCTGTAGACACTTGAGCACATTCATACATAGGTATGTCTCAGGTGAACCGCCTCCCATGCATCCCTCCCTTTGACACCCCACACCAATGAACCTCCCCTGCCACAGTTGTAACCCTTCTGTAATCCAAAACTTCTTCAAAATTGAAGCCAACAAAATAACTGAATACAATTAATAGGAAAATGATATAATAATGATGGTTTAAAAAAGAACAAATAAAATACAAATTTTTTAAAAGTTTGAAATAATGAAAATATAAAATAAAAAATAAAAATATAAAATTAAAAAAAAATTAACATATGTCTTTCATCACTTTCAGATCTGTTGTCTTGCATGTACATTGACATTTGTTTCCATTTATTTGCCCAGAGTCTAATTTTTTTCATTTTGTTCAAAGAAACTTTAGGCTACAGAAAAGTCATGTACAGAATATAGGTGATTTCCATATACCCAAAAACCTCTACCTTTTTCCCCTTTCCCCTATTAATAACATTTTACATGTAGATGGTACATTTTTTACAACTGATGTACAAATAATGAAACATTGCTACTAACCATGGTGAATGATTTACATTGTGGTTTACATTTTGGACCACATGTACACTTTTATAGATTTTGATGAAGTTTGATGTGGTCTGTATTCATCCTTGCAAGATCATGTAGAACAATTCCATCACCCCCAAAATGTCCGATGTTCCATCTATTCTATTCCTCCCTCCCTCTCCCCTCAGGACCCACAATTACCACCAAGATTAACTCATTGAAGGACCAGATTCATAGTTACTTGAAACAACATTGAAGGCTTGACATACTGGCCTATCCTCCCCTATTAGCTCCTGCCTATGCTCTCAAGAGGCTCCTGCCCCTCTATTTGAGATCATGGCAGGACTCTCCAGGATGGGAGCCCAATACCTTCCCTCTTATTATGTAAGTCTCCACCCCCTCTGACAACACACTATGACAAGATGAACACTACACACTCCCTAGAAGCCTGCCCCAGGTACGACCTGTCTTGTCATGCTTGACTTTAAACCAAGCCCAACAAGGACTATTGAAGCAGCTTGTACTGGTCAGCAACATAGCATCTAACTGGGTAGTTAAATACAATTTGGGATGTATGAGGAGGCTATAATCCCAATTTGGAATCAGTCCCAGAGATCCTTCTCCTATATAGCTTTAAAAGGAATAAGATAATATTATGGATCCAATATTCTTCCTGTGTGTATCCTCCACTAATTCTGAGCTTCAAGGGAACAGAGGAGTGATCAATTATTGCCTTCAAAAGCCACTAGACCAAGGTGGTGGCATAAAACAGTCCAGGGTGCCCTTCCCCCAAAGAATTACTGAATGACTAGCAAAAAATTGGCAGTCAACTTCCCCTAAACTCCAGAAGATAGTTAAAGGGTTTAGTAATGGGTCAGTGCCAAATCAAGAAAATACAGTCTTAAAAACAGTAGGTAAAGCTCTTGGTGCTCTTGTTAACTTCATCCCACACTCTCCCAAGCACAGTGTGGAGCCAGCCTGAACTCCCATTGAAGATGGCTGGCCCTGATCCCTAGTAAACAGAGTTATCCCTATGTCAGTGCCTATCTATTTGAAAGACTTAACCAGGAAATATGTCTTGGGCTTGCCATCCCAGAATTTTTCCTAAAGGCAGAGAAGCAGCTTGTAAACACCTAAAGCAATGTAAGAGAAAACTTCAGCCAAAGTGGCCTGGGGTAAGGGACTACCTGCATTGTTATACAAGAAAGCACCCAGAAAGGGGGTGGGGAAGTCTATTTCAAAGGGAGTAGAGGGGGCGTTGGGACTCCTATAAACTGGGGAATTCCTAATGTCATGGAGCAAACATCAGTCCAGAAAAGGTAGTCTCCACAACTCCACTCAGGTGTAGATAAGACAGAGGGTAGCCCACATTTCACATTAACCTCAAGCTAATCTTGATAGGAGGACTAAGCTCTGAAGGAAACCACAAGCCAAAGCAGAGCAAATTTGAAAAGATTGTGAAAGGTGCTTCTTGCTTTAGTTTGTTTGGTTTTCCTAGCTCCTAGCTCTCAATGAAATCTCAATATCACTAGGTGGATACAAACTTGAGGAACAAACAGCTCAGGGGCTAATTTCTAAAGGAAAAAGATATAAAGCTGGAAACCATCAACAAAGAAGAACATATTTTGGACATGCTGGACAGCCACTTTAAAAGAATGATCCTCAATATGCTCAATGAAATAAAGGAAAACACACAGAAAGAACTAAATGATGTGAAGGAAAATAATAATGAACAATATGAGAATCTTTTTGAGATTCTCAATAAGACAAAACACAAATACTGGAGTTGAAGACCACACTAATTGAAATGAAAAAAATTCCTAAAGGTTTGCAATTGCATATTGAACCAATATGAAAGAATCAATAAACTTAAAGACAGAGTAATAGAAATGATTTGAATGGAGGCTAAGAGAAATATCGGACACCATCAAGCATACCAATATACATATTACAGTAGCCTCAGAAAAAAAAAAGAAAGGGGCAGAAGGAATATTGAAAGATATAGTCAGACAACTTAGCAAACTTAATGAAAGACATGAATATACATATTCAAGAAGCTCAACAAACCCCAAACAGGATAAACTCAAAGCTAACCACACCCAGTATTAAAACTGTAATGGCAAGGATAAGGATAGAATTCTGAAAGCTGCAAGAGAAAAGCAACATGTTATGTACAAGGAAGTCATAATAACAATAACTGTTGAGTTCTCACTAGAAATCATGGAGGCAAGAAGGGAGTGGGATGAAATATTTAAAGTGTTAAAGGCAAACAATTATAAACCAAGAATTTGGTATCTGGCAGGACTATCTTTCAGAAATGTGGGAGAAATTAAGACATTCCAAGATAATTAAAAACTGAGGAAATTTATTACCACCAGATCTGTCCATAAGCAATGACAAAGGAAGTTGTTCACACTGAAAGGAAAGGGCACCAGACAGTGGATTGAAGTGGCATAAGGAAATAAAGACCTCCAGTAAAGGTAATTATATGGGTAATAATAAGTGCCAGTACTATTGTATTGTATTTTTGGGTATATAACACCACTTCTTCTTATAATTTCTAAAATGTAAAATTCATAACAGGCAATGATAAAACTATACTTTTTCAAAATACAATGAATAAAGAGATAATTTGTAGCAAGTACAACAAACAGGTGGGGAAATAGAGGGGTAAAAGAACAGTGACTATGTATGCTATTGAAGTAACGTTGGTATCAAACTAAACTTGATCGTTAGAGATTTAGGATGTTAAATTTAAGCCCCATGATAAGCTAAAGAAAATGTGAAAAAAATGTATACAGAAAGAAATGGGAAGGATTCAAAATGGTACAAAAAAGGCAAATAATTGTGAAAATAAGCATTAACAGAAGAGTTGGGGGGCAAAATATGTAAGACTTATAAAGACCAAAGAGAAAATGGCAGAAGAAAGCAGTGCATTATCAGTGGTCACTTTAAATGTAAATGGTTTAACTCTCCAGTCAACATGACCCAACTATATGCTATTTATAATAGACTCAATTTAATTTAAAAAACACAAATAGTATGTGAAAAGATAGGATGTATATGAGTGTATATATATATCATGCAAAACAGTAACCAAAAGAGTGCTGTGTTAGCTATACTAATACCAGATAAATTACTTTAAGTCAAGAATGGTTTATGTGGAATGAAGAATTTCATTATATACTGATAAAAGGGTCAATTCAATAAGATGAAATGACAGTTATAAATAAATAAATGCACAAACACACACACACACATCTAATGACAGACTCCCAGAATATATGAAACAACTATTCAGAGATATGAAGGGAGAAATAGATGGTTCTATATTAATAGTTCTATATTAATGGTTCTATATTAATAGTAGGATATTTCAGTACACATCTTTCAATAATGGATAGAACATCTATACAGAAGATCAATAAGAAAATAGAAGGTTTGAACAATACTATAACTAGATCTAGTAGCTGTATATAGTACACTTTACCCACAATAGCAGAATATACATTCTTCTCTAGCACACATGGATTATTCTCCAGGATAGTCCATGTTTTAGATCAAAAAACAAATTTCAATAAATTAAAAAGCATTGAAATCATAAATGCATTTTCTCTAACAAGAATGGAACAAAGCTAAAAATAAATAACTGAGGGAGTAATGGACAATCCACAAATAATGGAAATAAAACAAAGCACTTTTTTTTTTGAAGTACTGGAGCCAGGGATTGAACCCAGGACTCTGCACATGGGAAGCTGGTGCCCAACCACTGGGCCACATCTGCTCCCCAATGATGCACTTTTGGACAAACAGTGGCTCAAAGAAGAACTCATATGGGAAATTAGGGAAATATCATGAGATGAATGAAAATGAAAACACAGCATAACAGAACTATGGGATGGAGCAAAGGTAGTATTGAGAGGGAAATTTATACCTCTAAATGGTTATATTTGAAAAAAAGAAAGATATGATTTAGAGACATAACTGAAAAATTGAAATCTTCAGAAAAAGAAGTAAAAACTTAATGCAAAATGAAGAGAAGGAAGAAAATAACAAAAACTTAGAGCAGAGATAAATGAAATAGAGGATTAAAAACAACAGAAAAATCAACAAAATCAATAGTTGGTTCTTTGAAAAAATCAATAAAGTTGACAAAAATGTAGATGGACAAAGAAAAAAATAGAGAGATGGAGCAAATAATGAAAATTAGAAATGAAAGAGAAATAATACTACTGGCCCTGCAGAAATAAAAAGGGTTGTAAAAGGATACTATGAGCTACTGCACACCGACAAATTAGATACCCTCTACTAAGTGGGCAAGTTCTAGAAACACTCAAATTATCTACCCTGACTCAAAAAGAGATAGAAGATCTCAACAGATAAATAACTAGTAAAGAGATTGAATTAGTTATTAAAAACTTCCCAACAAGAAATGCTCCAGACCAGATGGATTAACAGGTGAATTTTACCAAATGTTATAAGAATTAAAACAAATCCTACTCAAATTCTTCCAAAAAATTGAAGGGGAGGAAACACTCCAGATACAATATCTGATTCTATAAGGCCAACATCATCCTAATACCAAATCTACATGGAGGTACCACAAGCAAAGAAGAGTATAGAACAATATATTTTATGAATATAGATACAAAGGTATTCAAGAAAATACTAGTAAGCCAAATCCAACAGAATGTTAAAAGAACTATACATCATGATCAAGAGGGATTTATCCCAATTATGCAATGGTGGTTCAACATTAGAAAATCAATTAATGCTATTCTCCGCAGTAACAGAAGAAATGGAGAAGATGGAATCATCTCAATAAATGCAGAAAAGACATGTGATGTAATCCAACATCCCTACTTGATAAAAACACTTTGAAAACCATGAATAGAAAGAAAGTACCTCAAAATGATAAAAGGCATATATAAAAACCAGAGCTAATATCATACTGAATGGTGAAAGACTCCCCCTAAGATGAGAAACAAATAAGAATGCCCTATGTCACCACTGTTATTTAACTTTGTGCTGGAAGTTCCAGCCAGAGAAATTAGACAAAGAAAGGAAATGAAAGACATGCAATTTGGGAAGGAAAAAGAAAATGTTTCCCTATTTACAAATGCCATGATCCTATATATAGAAAATACTGAAAAAATCCACAACATAGTTACTGGCACTAATAAACAAATTCAGCAAAGTGTCAAGAGCAATACTCAAAAATTCTGTTGTGTTTCTATACATTAGTAATGAACAATCTGAAGAGGAAATCAAGCAAAAAGTTTCCATTTACAATCACAACAAAAAATCACATATCTAGGAATAAATTTAACCACACATGTAAAGGAATTGTACATGGAAAACTAAAAAACATTGCTAGAAGAAATCAAAGACCTAAATAAGTGAATGGCATTCTATGTTCACAGATTGGAAGACTAAGTATTATTAAGATGTCAATTCTTCCTAAAGCTATTTACAGATTCAACACAGTCCCAAAGAGATGTAAAAGTCAGTGATCAAATTTATATGGAAGAGTTCTGACTTTGAATAGCCAAAAATAATCTTGAAAAAGAAAAATTAAGTTGGAAGATTCACACTTCCCTATTTTAAAGCCTATTACAAAGGTCAAGTAGTCAAAACATGAAGATACTGGCATAAGTATAGACATATATCTCAAAGAAATCAAATTGAGATTTCAAAAATAAACCCTCACTTTTATGGCTTTTGACTTTTGAGAACGATGCAAAATCCATTCGATTGGGAAAGAATAGTCTCTTCAACAAATGCTGTTGGGAAACTGGATATCTATTTGCAAAAGAGGGAAGGTGGACCCCTACCTCACATCATATATAAATATCAACTGAAAATGGATCAAAGAGCTAAATATACAAACCAGAACTATAAAATTCTAGAGGAAAATATAGGGGGGCTTCTTTAGGGCCTTGTTTTGGGCAATGTTTTTTTTAATTACTTTGAGAGTATTAACATCTTAACTTAATCAGTAGTAATATACCCACTTTGAGTTTGAGCTTCAGTTATTTGCATCTTTTCTATTTTTTGTCAGTCTAACTAAAGGTTTGTCAATTTTATAGATTTTTTTTCAAAGAACTAACTTTTGGTTTTATTATTCTCTAGATTGCATATCTATTCTATATTCCATTTATCTCTACTCTGATCTTTATTATTTACTTCCTTCTACTAACTTGAAGTTTAGTTTGGTCTTCTTTTTCTAGTTCCTCAAGATATGAGGTGTTGTTGATTTGTGATATGTCTCCTTTTTAAATATAGGCATATATAACTAAATTTCCTTCTGAAGACTTTCTGACTTGCTTCATCTTATAGATTTTTGACATGCTATGTTTTCATTTTCATTCATTTCTGAGAAATTTATGATTTCCCTGATGATTTACTCTTTGACCTGTTGGTAGTTTAAGATTGTATTGTATAATCTACATACATTTGTTAATTTTTGATTTTTCCACTTCACTGATTTCTAATTTCATTCCTTGGCAGTCACAGAAGTTACTTTGTATGATTTCAATATTTATGAATTGATTGATTTTGTTTTGTGGTCTTACATGTGATCCATTTTAGAGAATGATCCATGTGTACTTGAGAAGAATTTTTATTCTGTTGTTTTGCGGAATGTTCTAATATGTATGTTAGGTTTAGTTCACTTATAGTATTCAAGTTCATTGTTTCTTAATTGTCTAGATGTTCTATCTGTTATTGAAAGTGGTGTATTGAAGGCTCCAATTACTGTTGTAAAACTATTTCTTACTTCATTTTCCCCATATTTCTTCATGTATTTTGGGGCTTTGTGTTTAGGTACCTATATCTTCTCGGTAGAGTGATACATTTATTAATATATAGTTTCTTATGTGTCTCTTGTAACAGACATTGACTTAAAGCCCTTTTTATCCAGTGTTAGTATAGCCACTCCAGCTTTCTCATTATGAAATATTTTTTCCATCCTTTTACTTTCAACCAAATTGTGTTTTCAGATCTAAGATAGACTCTTGTAAACAGCACATAGTGTGAGCAACCTTTTTATCCATTCTGTTAATCTGTGTCTTTTTATCTGAGAGTTTAATCTATTTACAGACTGTGTAATTATTTATAAGGGAAGACTTACTTCAGCCATTTTGTCATTTGTTTCTTTATCCTTATTTCTTCCATTGCTGCCTTTTTTCTGTGTATAGTTGATCTTTTCTAGCAAACCATTTTGAATCCCAGCTTATTTCCTTTTCTATATGCTTTTTTAGATGTTTTCTTTGTGGCAACCACTTAGTTTATATTTAACATCCTAAATCTGTAACAATAATAGTTTGAATTGATACCAAGTTAATTGTGATAGTATACAAAATCTCTTCTCCTATAACCTTCCCTTGCCATTATATTTGTTTTTATTACACATTACCTCTTTGTATTTTACATACCCAATGACTTAGAAATATGATTATTTCTTATGCATCTGTATTTTACATATTATAATGAATAAGAAGGAGAGTTACATATTGATAATACAATAAAGTAGCATTTGTATTTAGTCATATAGATACCCTTTCTTATGGCTCCAAGCTACTGTCTTGTATTCTTTCTTTTCAACCTGAAGAACTCCATTTAGCATTTCTTACATGGCAGATCTAATGGTAAAAAAACTCCCTCAGCTTTTGTCTATCTGGGAATATCTCAATTTCTCTCTTATGGTTGAAGAACTGTTTTGCAGGATATAGAATTATTGGTCATCTTTTTCTTTTCGGCACTTTAAATATGTCATCCCAATGCTTTCTGGCCTCCATGGTTTCTGATGAGAAATTGGCCCTTAATCTTATTGAAAATCCCTTTTATGTGATGAGTTGCTTTTCTCTTGCTACTGTAAGGATTGTCTTTGTCTTTCAACAGTTTCATTATATATGTCTCAATGTGGATCTTTTTGAATTAGAGTTTGTTGGGTTTCATGTTCATGTCTTTCATCAAATGATGGAAGTTTTCAACCATTATTTCACTTCAAATATTCTTTCTGTGCCTTTATTTTTCTCTTCTCCTTCTGGGGCTCCCATAATGAATATTGTTGGTACATTTGTGTTGTCCTTCTGGGGCTTTGGGCTCTGCTTACCTTTTCATTCTCTTCTCCATCTGCTTTCAGAGTCAGTAATTACAATTATCCTATCTTCAAATTCTCTGACTCTTTCTTCTTCCCATTCAAATATGCTGTTGAACTCCTTTAGTGTAATTTTTTCAGTTATTGTGCTTGCTATCTCTGGAATTTCTGAGTTTTAAAATTAAAAAATCTAAAAAAATTTAAAATTCCTTTTTAAAATTTCTAATTATTCTTTTTGTTCATGTATCATTTTCCTGGTTTTCTTTAGCACTATCTTTATGTTTTCCTTAATCTCATTTAACTTTCTTAGGAGAGTTGGCCTTTTTTTTTTTTTTTTTTTCCAGGGGAGAGCATGAACACAGTCCCCCACTACCACAAATTATGCAGTTGAGTTTCCCACATTTGGGGAAAATCACAGGGGTCAGCACATGCAGAGTGCAATGGATAAGCCTTGCCCTGGGAAAACCACCTTCGTAACCATGGTCTCTCCCCTGCCAGGTATGTATTTTTTTTTTTTTTTAAGGAGAGTTGTCTTAATATCTTTAATTAGTTGTTCCAGTGTCTGAACTTCCTTTGGGATAATTTCTGTTGTTTCATTTTGTTCATTTGAATGAGTATCTAATCCTGTTTCTTTTATGCCTTGAGAATTTTTTTAATTGAAGTCTGGACATTTTAATATTTGATGTCTTAACTTTGGAAATCAGATTCTCTCTCTTCCCCAGTCTTTTAGCATTGGTTGGTTCTGTGTTTAGGCTCTCCTTCCATGTTTAGCCCTGTTTATAATTAACCAATAGATCATCACTAGTGAACAGTTAGATTCTTCTTAGGTCCTTTTAAGTGTGTGTCTTATCCTGTGCATACACAGTAGCTTTCAAGAGTTTCCTAGTAAGCTCAAATGTTTTCCCTCCAAAAAGGAGTTTCTCTCCCCAGGTCCTCCTTCCAGGCCTTAGGTGCTGTGCTCTGTGTCTCAATCTCTGTTTTTTGACCCAAATGATCAGTCTGCAGCCTAGTTGGATTTCTGGCCCCCCTCCACATTGCTTCTCTGCCCCAGGTAAACCACATGAATTCTGAGTTAAACAACCCATATATGCGCCTTGAGTCAGTCTTGCAAGAAACAGGTTGAGTTTGACATACAAACATATCCAATTTCTTGATAGATTTCCTAAATACCAGGCACCAGAGACCCGTATTTGGATTAAAGAATTGGCCACCAGGCTACCCTCAGTCCCACAGATTGCTAGGTCAAAGGATGGGGAGGGTTTTGCTACCATTTTTAGGTGTTCTTTTTACTGATTCTATATTTACTGAGTTGTTTTCCATCTTCAATCATTTTCTATAGTTCTGAGAATGTTGTTTCTGACAGATTGTGCCTTTTTTTCACTGTTTCTAATGGGGGCTGTTTACTGGAGGTACCTTACTCCACCATTTTACTATCATCCCTCACATTTTTAAAATCTTTGTTGTATTTGGAGTTTTTGTTTCTGTGAGACTCGGTCTTTTATTTATTCCTGCAAAACAGCATTATTCTTTTCAGACATTTTCTAAGTACTGTTAATTTTGTTCAATATGATGGTGAAGGTATATTATTTAGAAGAATGTTGATCAAGGATCCAAGATGGCATTAGAATAACTTAGACAGGGCACATCTCTTTTGAAAAATAGGGAAGAAGGCATAGAAGTCATCTAAGGGAGCCACTTTGGGGAACTGCAGACCAGGAAGAATGCCATGTGTATTGTCTAGGAGGGACTGGTGATGGAAAGATTGAGGAGCCAAAGAAAAAACTGTGAGTTAATATTGCCATGGCTGGGAACAGTACTCATCCCCCACCCAAGGTAAACAGCCTTGGTAAAATCTACAACTTGAGGAGCCAAAAGAGGGGAAAGGACAGAGTCCTCCCTGGGAAGAGGGAGGGTACAGTGATGGGCTGAGTGCAGTTACTCTTCAGCAAATGTAACTACCATAACTCACTGGTTCAGAAGAGCTAATGGAAATTGAAGGATTCATCTCCATGGAAGGGTTTGCCAAGGAGTGCCATTTGCTGGCCAGCCAGGAAAACACAGGAAGACAGGCTAGACCCTCCTGATTCTTTCCCAGTAAGAGTAGATCTGGTTGGACCCCATTAGCAGCTCCCTGCCCCTGTTTTGACTACTTAAAAAGGGAAATTTTAAAGTGTTAGAAAAAATTAAACTAAACATCATTGAGGAGCTATGAAATAAAACCTCTTGTCGAGAGAGAGAAATTGATCAACAGAGCAAAATCACCAACATAATCAGATGCCTAGGTATCAATAAAAGATAACAACCCATACTAAAAAATAGGAAGATATGGTCCAGTTAAAGGAACAAACCAAGAATCCAGATGAGACATAGGATTTAAGACAATAAATGATGTTCATACAAATCATCTTAATCAAATCAAGGAGATGAAGGGAAAAATGACTAAAGAGATAAAGAATATTAATATGACACTGTGTGACCACAAAGAAAAATTTGAAAAACTGCAAAAAAAGTAACTGTGCTTATGGGAATGAAAGACACAACTGATGTGAGTAAAAATACATTAGAGGCATATAACGAATTTGAAATGTTAGAAAAATGAATAAGTGAATTTGAAGACAGAACATTTGAACTTGAAAAGATAGGAGAACAGACAGAGAAAAGAATGCAAATAATCTTGAACAAGATCTCAGGGAATCTATTGACAACATAAAATGCAAACACATGGGTTAAATATGTCCCAGAAGAAGAGAATGGAAAATGGGTAGAAAGAATATTTGATGAAATACTGATTGAAAAATTTCCAAGCCTTATGAAAGACATGAATCAATACTCAAGAAGGACAACACACCCCAAACAGAAAAAATCCAAATAGACCTACTCTGAAACATCTACTATTTAGAATGTTAAAGGCCAAAGATGGAGGGGTTTTGAGAGCAGCAAGATAAAAACAATGTATTACTTAAAAGGGAGTCTCAAAAAGACAAAGTGCCATGGAGGCAAGAAGGTAGTGGTATGATATATTTAGGGTACTGAAAGAGAAAAACTGTCAGCCAAGAACTCTTTATTTGGCAAAACTGTCATTCAGAAATGAAGGAGTATTTAAAGTCTTTATAGACAAACAAAAACTGAGATTATGTTAACAAGAGACTGAATCCACAAGAGATATTAAAGGATGTGTTGCAGCCTGAAAGGAAAAGACAAGGGTGAGAACCCTGGAAAAGAGTATAAAAATGAAGAACATAAGTAAGAGGACCTGAAAGGGTTAAGAGACAGACACTAGTCAGATATAACATCAGAAAGCCAAAGGATAAAATGAATGAAGTAAGGAACACCTTTACAGTAGTAACACTGAATGTTAATGGATTGAACTCCCCAATTAAAAGACATAGATTGATAAAATGGATAAAAAAATATGAACCATCTATTTGTTGTCTACAAGAGACCCACAATAGATGCAAGGACACAGGCAGGCTGAAAGTGAGAAGTTGGAAAAAGATATTCCACACTAAATGCAATAAAAAAGAGTGAGTATAGAGAACTAATATTGGATTAAATAGATTTTAAATGCAAAACTGTTATGAGATGAAATATTACTAAAATGCACAAGTCACCAAGAAGAAATAACAATAATAAATATTTATGCACCTTACCTGGCTGCCCCAAAATATAGGAGAGACATATGGCAAAACTAAAGGGAGAAATAGATGTCGCTACAGTATTTGGAGACTTCAACACTCCATTTTCAGCATTGGATAGAACATTTGGACAGAAGATAAATAAGGAAACTGAGAGCTTGAATAATATAATAAATGAATTAGACCTAGTAGACAGTTATAGAGCATTGCACCTCAAAGCAGCCGAATCTACATTCTTCTCACATATTCATGGATCTTTCTCCAGGATAGACCGTATGCTGGGACATAAGTCATATCTCAATAAATTTTAAAACATTGTAATTATACAAAAGAGTTTCTCTGATTGTAATGGAATAAGTTAGAAATTTATAACAGGTGAATAAAGGGAAAATTCACAAATATATGGAGATTAAATAATCCACTCTTACTATTTTTAATCTTAATCAGTGGGTCAAAGAAGAAATTGCAAGAAATTAGTGAATACATCAAGACTAATGAAAACAAGAACACAACATATGAGAACTTATGGGATACAGCAAAGTCAGTGCTGAGAGAGAAATTTGTAGCCCTTAATGTTTATATTTTAAAAAGAGCTAAAATCAAAGACCTAACAGCACACCTGGAGGAACTAGAAAAAAGAACAGCAAACCAATCCCAAAGCAAGCAGAAGTAAAGAAATAGTAAAGATTAGAGCAGAAATAAATGAAATGGAGTGTAGAAAACAATAGATAAAATCAACGGAACTCAAATTTGGTTCTTTGAGAAGATCAACAAAATCAACAAACCCTTAGCTAGATTAGCAAAGAAAAAAGAAAAGATGCAAATAAAAATATCAGAAATGAAAAGGGTGACATTATCACTGACTCAGCAGAAATAAAAGATATCATAAGAGGATACTATGAACAACAGCATGCCAACAAACTAGACAGCTGTGATGAATATACAAATTTCTGGAAACACATGAACAAAGCACTCTGACCCTAGAAGAAATAGAAGACCTCAACAAACCAATCACAAGTAAAGAACATGAAACAGTCATCAGAAACCTCCCCAAAATGAAAAAGTCCAGGTCCAGATGACTTCACAGGTGAATTCTAAAAATCATTTAAAGAAGATCAAATACCAATCTTGCTCAAACTCAATATCTAGTGTTGTTCAACATCTTTTTGTTTTTTAAAGATGAAATAAATAAATGGAAGGATATGTCATTGCCATGGGTTCAAAGAGTAAATATCATTAAGATGTCAATTCTACTCAAAGAGATCTACAGATTTAACACAATATTGATTTAAAAATCCAATATCTTTTTTGTAGAATTGGAAAAGCCAATTATCAAATTTATCTGGAAGGGTAAATGTTCCCAAATAGCCACAAATATCTTGAAGAAGGAGAACAAAGTTGGAGGACTCGAATTTCCAGACTTTAAAGTATATTATCTAGCTATAGTGGTTAAAACAGCATGGTCCTGGCATAAAGATAGATTGACCAATGGAATCGGATCAAGAGTTCAGAAATAGATCTTCCATCTATGGTGAAGTGACTTTTGATAGTCTGTCAAACCCACCAAGCTGGATCAGAACAGGCTATTTAACAAATGGTACTTGGAAAGCTGGATATCCATATCTAAAAAAAAGAAAGTAGACCCCTATCTCACACATTATACAAAAATTAATTCAAAATGGACTAAGGACCTAAATATAAACACTAGAACCATAAAACTCCTAGAAGAAAATGTAGGGAAACACCTTCAAGATCTTGGGGTTGATGGTAGTTTCTTGGCCCTTACATCAAAAGCATGAAAAACAAAAGAAGAAATAGATAAATGGAGCTGCCTTAAAATCAAACACTTTTGTATTTCAATTGATTTTGGTAAGAAGGTAAAAAGACAGTCAACTCAATGAGAAAAAAATCTTCAGATACGATATATCTGATAAGCGATTAATATCCATGTTATATAAATACATCAAACAACCAAATGATCAAAAGACAAGCAACCCAATTAAAAATGGGCAAAATAATTGAATAGACATTTTTCTGAAGTGGAAATACAAATGGCCAAAAGACACATGAAAAGATGTTGAACAACACTACCTATTGGAATGGAGAGAGTCTACAACTACAAGCAAGAGAGTCCCATCCATTGGCCCTATGGGATCATAGCCCCCTCTCATTTAGAGGTGGAGTGGACATCACCATTCCAGAGTCATCATGATTGGGGAATGAACTATGGACTAAAGTAGACTTACTGGTACTCTACTATAGACTTATTGTGATTCTAGCAATGGAAGAAATTATACCATTGATGTAAAGGCAGTGGCCACTGGAGGTTCTGAGGACAGGGAGAGGGAAAAACAGGTATAATATGGGAGCATTTTTGGAGCTTGGGAATTGTCCTGAATGACATTGCAATGACAGATACAGGCCATTATAAATCTTGCCATAACCTACAGAATTGGATGGTGTATCCATTGGGCAATTTGATGTAATTATAATTCCAAAAATATAATTGGATCTGTTAACCTGGGCATGATTAAGGTATGATTAGGGTGTTGATTGGGCCACTTCAGTAGGGCGTTGAGCCCCACCCCTTGGTGTGTGGGGGAAGAAAATATAAAAGGCATCACAAAGAACAGAGTTGCAGCAGCTTTTGAGAAGCAATTTTGATGTTGGAGTTTTGATTTTGGTGAGAAGGCCCCAGGAGAAGAGAAGTGAGCCATTCACCTGATAGTCTACAGCTGATCTTGTGGAGGAAACAGAGGAGCTAAGCCTGGAGAGAAATGCAGCCCCAGGAAAAGAGGAACCCAAGAAGCCTGAACTCTGGCAAACTTCGGCAGCTGTCTTGCTCCAACACGTGGCAATGGACTTTGGTGAGAGAAGAAACTTAACGCTTTATGGCCTGGTATCTGTGGACTTCTACTCCAAATAAATACCCTGTATAAAGACCAACCCATTTTTGGTATTTCACATTAGCACCCCTTTGGCTGACTAATACAGGTGGGAAAGAGTGTAAATTACAATGTGAACTTTAATCCATGCTTAGTGGCAATACTCCAAAATGTGTTCATCAATTGCAATGAATGTACCTCAATAATGAAGGATGTTGTTAATGTGGGAGGTGGAGGGAGTGGGGCATATGGGAATTCCCTATACTTTTTACGTGACATTTAAAAAATAAATGAATAAATAAAAAACAAACAAACAGAAAACAGTAATTGCTGGAGACGCTGTGGAGAAATAGGAACATTCCTTCACTGTTGGTGGAATTGTAAAATGGTGCAGCCTCTGTGGAAGACAGTTTGATGGTCCCTCAGGAAGCTAAATATAGAACTGCCATATGATTCAGCAATTCCTCAAGTAGGAATATATCCAGAAAAACTGAAAACTGTGACATGAACAGACATCTGCACACTGATGTTCATAGCGGAATTATTCACAATTGCCAAAAGATGGAAACAACCCAAATATCCATTAACCAATGAATGGATAAACAAAATGTGGTATATACATACAATGGAATACCATGCTTCAGTAAGAATAAATGAAATTGAGACACATGTGATAACATGGATGACTCTTGAAGACATTATACTAAGTGAAGTAAGCCAGATACAAAAGGACAAATATTGCATGGTCTCATTAATATGAACTAAGTACGAAGAATAAACATATGGAGTTAAAACCTAGAGTATAGATTATTAGGAGATAAAAAGAGGGCTGAGAAGGACTACTGATACTTAATGTATGTAAAAGTTTTAATTAACTTGACAGTAAAAGTGTGGAAATGTATAGAGTTGATGGTAACACATTATACTGAGTAACAGCTGGTTTATAAAAGGGATTGTGGCTGGAAAGGGTAGTTCTAGGGATGTAAATGCCAACTGAAAGAAAGCTAGAGAGTCATCTAGGGACTGAATAATATAGTGAACCCAGAAGTGGATGAGAATTGTGGTTGATAATACAAGAATGTCTTTTTATGAACTAGCACAAGTGTATATCACTATTGCAAGGTGGTAAGAATGTGGAGAAGCATGGGAAAAATACAATTAATGCGACCCATGAGCTAGAGTCAACAGCAATACTGTAATATTCTTTCATCAATGCCAAAGGTGTACTGTGTTAATAATAGGGGGTATAGAAAAAATATACCAAATGTATGCTGTAGACAATAGTTAGTAGTAACAGTCTGATGATATTATCAGATCTGTAACAAATGTTCCACAGCGATGTAGTGTGTTGATGAATGGGTATTGTATGGGAATTCTACACATATGCATGATTGTTTTGTTAAGATCACAACTTTTGTAACAAAAATATATTTTAAATAATAATAGGGTGGGTTCGGGGAAAAATACACTAAATGTAAGATATGGACTATAGTTAGCAGTAAGATTTGATGATATTTTTTCATAATTTGTAACAAATGTCTACAATAATGCCAAGTGTTGGTTGTGAGTTGATGTATGGAACCCCTGTATGTTGTTATGCATGTTTGTTTTGTAAGTTTACAATTTTTACTATATATACTTATTATTTATGTATTTTCATATATAAATGATATACTTCAATAAAATTTTTAAAAAAAACTTTAATGAGATATCATCTCACAGCATACATAATGGCCATTATTAAAAACAACAAAAACAAAAAAACCCAGAAAACTACAAGTGCTAGAGAGGATGTGAAGAAATAGAAACACTCCTTCACTGTGGGTGGGGGTTTAAAATGGTACAGCCTCTGTGGAAGACCGTTTGGCAGTTCCTCAGGAAACTAAATATAGAACTACCATATGATCTCGTAATCACCCTTCTAGGAATATGTTCAGAAGAACTGAAAGCAAGGATGGGAACATATATTTGCATACCGGTGTTCATAGCGGCATTATTCATAATTGCTAAAAGATGGAAACAACCAAAATGTCCATCAACTGATGAATGGATAAACAATAGGTGGTATATTCAAATGATAGCGTATCGTTCAGCTGTAAGAAGAAATCAGTTGCAGAAACACATGACAACATGGAGGAACCTTGAGGATGATATATTGAGTGAAATAAGCAAGACACAGAAGAATGAATGTTGTGCGGTCTCACTGATATGAACTAAATACAATGAGTAGACTTATGGAATAAGACTATGAAGTGTAGGTTTGTGGGAGATGGAATGTGGGATGAGAAGGGGAAGATGAAGCTGGATGTATGTAAGATGTCTAATGAGGTCAAATGTAAACGTGGTAATGGTTGGACTTGATGGTAACACACTATAATGAATGTGGATGAATGTCTTCTTCACTTAGGAGATATGTGCCAGAGAGTTGAGGCATGAAGAGTAATCATGATCACAACTTTCATTATTTCAGGATAAAAGCTTTCTTTTATTTCTAATGTATAATATATTTGCTATTGCTATATAACTTTCAAAGTAAAACTATCACTTTCACAAAGATAATCTTGCTGACCCTTGGATTTCTAATGCATTTAGAATTAAGCCTAAAATTCTTAAAACCTGGCCCTACATGACCTGGCTCCAGAATAATTTTTCAGTTTCCTCTAAGCCACTCTCTCATTTGATCTGCAGACTTCAGCCTCCGGGATCGCCAAGATATCATCCCCTTTCCCTCCTCAAAGTCTTTGTCAATGGCATTCCTCTTTTCCATCCATCTTTCACAGTCCTTCTGTAACTAACACTTACTTGTTGTTCTAGTCAGCTTTGTTAGGGTTGCCACAGTAACAAACAACCCCCAAAACTCAAAAGTTTACAATAGTAATGGTTAATTACTCAATCATTTTTGACTCTCCGAATAGTCTTCCATGGACCCAGCTTTTTGTATTTCCTTCCTTGTTGATTCTGTTTTGATGTCTATATCAGTGATTGGCACTTAGTAGGTACTCAATATATATTAGATGAATGACTGAAGCCTTAATACAAACACAGTAGTTTTGTTATTAAACCAAAACATGTAAAAGCTCAAAACTCAATTCTGAGTCCACATATCAACTGCATGCTATTAGGAAAGTTCCATAACTCTAATCTTCACAAGCACAGAGTGCCTGTATTGCTCATCTCAGCATAGAGCCTTTTACATCACAGGCACTAAGTAATAACTGACTAACTTTTCTTAATATTATGGAGTAAAGAGGGTGTTCAAATGAGGAGAAATCACCCAGGAGAGCCTTATTAGGTGAGAGAACGCCCTTGTCATTGGAGTTCATTAATGCACGTGCATTCCAAACGTGCCCAGCAATTTCTAAAAGCCCTGAATCTTTATTTTATGAATGTATGTATGTATGTATGTATGTATGTATGTATGTATGTATGTATTTTTGAGGTGCTGGGGCCAAAGATTGAACCCAGGACCTTGTATGTAGGAAGCCGGCGCTCAAACATTGAGCCACACTGGCTCTCAGCCTTTATTTTTGAACAGCATCTCCTCATCCTCTCACTTGCTTTAGCTCTAAACTGTCACACATACCCCACTTCCATGTATTTTTCATTGAGCTCCATAAAACAAATTTGGCAAACTCATGTGGCAGGGAGAGGAGGGCATCCAAGATCACTTCAATTATGAATGCTGATTCAAGAGTGATCATGTAGGACCCAAGGTGTTGGCACTGGAAATAGTGTTCCCTGGGATACTGCTATCAGAGCTGTAGAATACACAATCCAAAACTGAAAACAACTTTTTGCCAAGACCCTTGTCCATTCCCAATATTCAGGAAGGCGAAAATCTGATCATTCTGTAACTGAGGAATGCATAGTATCTTAATAAATATCTCGTGGGATAAACTGTGCATCTTTTGTGGCTGACTTAAAAATTACATTCATTCTTCCTCCTCCTAACCGCAATCTCTCTTGCCTCACTAAATCCATTGTCTCCTATTTTGTCTGACAATCCTCAAGTCAACCTGATCAGCACACTGCTTCCCATATGATTCTCCCATTCCTACTGCAAAACAGCTAGGGCCAGCATAGAAGCAGTAACAGTATATTGCAGCTAAGCTAGAAAGGCCACTCTAGTGACAAATGGCTATGACTTAGTTCACTAAGCTACTTGGCTCTTTTATTAACACTGGCACAAAAAGGTTGCTAGTAAAAACCCTTGTAATAACAGCCAACTGCTCCTAAGTATCTGAGCCTTTAATGAAACCCCAATCTCTTCCCCAGAGGGAGGGAAGAATTGTTGGTTTTCTCTCTCAATTATTTTTCCAGTCTATTCAATTGTCAAAACCCCTGTGTCTCTGTGAGAGGCAGGCGTCATCATAGCTCATCTCCTGGAGGTAGGGAACAGTGGTGCCTGAGATGTTTTCTGAGTCTGCTTCACTATTGCCACAGGAAAGAAGGCGCTGATGGAAAAGCTCAAAGGAGTGGCAGAAGATGACCTAGGGAGATTTATGGGACACAGGACAAGGAGTACGAGGATGTTTGTGAAACTGATTATATAAAATATGTAATTTTAATCCACTAAACAGTTTATCTTTTCGTTTGCTGGGATAATTACCTTCCTGAGCAGTCCATGTCATATACAAGGCAAAGTGTTTGCAAAATATACAAACCTGTATGTGCCATTGAAAAATATAGCAAAGCAAGGTGTTTTAACTCAAAATTTGGAAAAAACATTCTGTAGACAATTAATCTAGGTGGTATGCTGAAATCTTTTATTGTTGGTAAAATTGTTATGCTTTATTCTCCTTAGAACAGCAAATACCACAGCTCACTGAGCCTTTACTATGTGTTAGGCACTGATCTATATTTTTCAAGCACCAGAATAGTTCAAAGAGGTTAACTATCTCATTGAGAGATAATGAGTAAGGACATGTCTGTGCTGAGTTTGACCACAGGCCCTTTGCCCAAGAGCCTGGATCTCCTTCCCTGGCATGAGTCATCTGCACTACTATTGGAGGCCACTACCTTCACTGGGTCACCAAACCTCATGCCCTCCTGCCTGATTAGGACACAGCTGTAGCAATTATTCCCATTCTATTACAAAATATCTATTGGATAATTTCTATCAACACACAAACAAGCTCTAGTTTCTCCCATTTTCAAGAAACTTTGTGGACCTCATTTTCCTTTCTAGTTACCACTGCATTTCTCTACTTCCCTTTTATCAAAACTCCTTGAAAGACTTGTTTATACTTATTTTCTCCAATTCCTCTCCTCTAATTCTCTCTTGAAACTACTCCCATTAGGCTTTCATCCCACCATTCCATGAGCATTATTCCTCTAATGCTCACTGGTGCAGTGACCTCTTTCTTGAAATATCTTATACATTTGCCTGCCATACACACATGCTTTCCTGGTTTTCTTCCTACCTTGCTGTCCCTCCCTTCACATTATCTCTGCTGGTTTCTCTTCATCTCACTGACTTCCTAATGGTGAAGTAATCCAGAGCTTATTCCTAGCATATCTTCTCTTTTCTATCTATGCTTGGTGAATAGAGATACTACCCATAGGCTGATGACTTTAGAATTTGTATCTTCAGCATTGAATTGAACCCCCGCCCAATATTCATCTTCATATTTAATATTTTCACTTGGATGCCTAATAGTCATCTCAAATTTAACATGTCTCAAACTTATCTAGTGATCTCCTAACTTACCATATCCAGTCTACCTTCAGTTATCCACATCATGGAACAATGCTATCTTTCCATTTCCTTAAGCCAAAACCACGAAGTCATCCTTGACTTCTCTATTTTTCCCATACTCCACATCTAATCTGTCAGGAAATCCTATTGGATCCATCGTCAATATATTTCTAGAATCTTATAACATACCACCACGTCCATTGACACCATCCTGAACCTTGTCACTATCATCTTTTTACCTGAATTGTTTAAAATTGCTTCCTAGATGTCTCCTGCTTTCTCCCTTATCTCCCTACATTCACATCTAAATATATCAGCCATAAGACTTTTCACTTGACAGTCGGATCATGTTACTTTTTTGCTTAAAACACTGAATAGTTCTCCATCTAACTCAGAAAACACAGATTCCTTAAAAAGGTCTGTAAGGCAGTACATAATGTGCTCCCTCATCCCCCTTAATATCTGACCTTATCTCTGACTCACTCTGACTTGTGGATATCGGCCTCTTTTCTGGGCCTCCTTGCTGTCCCTCTACTTAGACTGCTCTTTCTCCGGATATCCCCATGGTTTCTCCCTTTCCTAATTTAGGTCTTTGCTCAGATGGCTTCTTCTAAGTGATGACTTCCCTAGCACTTTATTTTAAATTGTACACACCCCCCCACCCCCGCACACATAAACCTTCTAATCCCCTTTCCTGCATTATTTTCTCTATAATATTTACTGCCCTTTAATATATTACATTATTTACTAATGCATTTTCTTTATTGTCTGCTCCGTCCACTAGGATGTAAATTCCCTAAGAGCAGTGGTTTTGCTGTTTTCTTTACTGCGGTATCTAAGAGCTTAGAACAGTGATGGACTAGTTGCTACATAACTATTTTTTGAATGAATGAATGAATGAATGAATGAATGAATGAATGAATAAGTCTTAATAGCCATTACCTCCAGAGTGGTACAAATGTTACCACAGTCATAGTGTAGACCTCCAAGTGGGTTTGCATGCTGCACCAAATTAGTATAAGGAAATGTGGCTCTAACCCCATCAGTTACCACGTTTCCATTTACTTGTGAGAGGCAGTGGTCTATAGTGGTGTGTGCACAGTCCTGAAGCTAGATTGTTTGGGCATGGATTAGAGCTCTGGCACTTACTAGCACTTTAAACAAGTTTCTAACACTTTTTGTGCTTCATTTTATCTCAACTGTAAAATAGAGGTAATAATATTACTTACTTGAGTAGGTTGTTGTTAAGTATTAAATAATATACACAAAGTGCTTAGACCAGTTCCTGCCACATGTAAGCTCTGTATAAATGGTATTAATAATATGAATGGTAATGATGATGAAGAAAATAATATTACTGTTTATCAAGAGAGTTCAATGAGACCCTATGGAAGACTCTAAGCACACCCTTACACTTCCAGAAAAGGCAACTTAAAATATGTATCCCTATGAAATACATCTGTGTGAAGGAGATGATCTGTATCACAAAATGACCTTTTGAGTATAATTAATAATATTTATACCAGCAACAAATAGATATTGAGAACTTAGCAAGTGCTAGAATATTTTCTAAATACTTTGCAGGTATTGACTTTCTTAATCCTCACATAAACCTTTGATTATGTTCTATTATTGTCTGTCTTTTAAAGAGGTTGAAACTAAGGACAGAGAAATTAATTAACTTGCCCAGTATCATAAAGCTGTTAAATGGTGGAGCCAGAATACCATGATGAGTTGGCAAAGCTACTGTCATAGAAGAAAAATGCTTTCATTGGAGATGCTTAGACAATTAGGTTGCTGATAACCAGAAAACGTTAAAGTGCAGCACATCATCTGTGGGCAATCAGATGTATCCCACAAAGTTTTCCAGAGCAGTGGTGCTCAAAATATTGTCACGACTCTGTTTCTCAAACAATTGTAAGATAGGTTTTTGGTAATTTTCTTTCATAGTAAAGTACTGACATTTGAGAGTGATTAAAACAAGAGTGGATTGAAGGTTATCACTGAATTATACCAGGCTTTATAAAGAGGGTGAAAAAGGGATGGAGTTATAGCTAGGACATTGAAAATCACACTTAATGGCCAGCATCTATGTCAAAAAAACCATTAGTGGTGAATGATTACAGGTGTGTAATTAATAGTTGCAGTGATTACTGTAGCACTTACAAGGTGTGATTATATATATATATATATATCCATGCTGGTTCATGGGAAATTATTGGAGTACTTGTTGGAGATCCATCTGTTGTATGTGTTATAGGAGAAAGGGTTGAGACCTCCTGGACCAGAAGTTGGTAAGGTATAAATAAGCTTAAGAAATTGCTTAGTAAAGGTTGCCCTCTGCTCTCCAAAAATTTTATATTTAGTTAAAAAGAGTGATCTTATATGCAGAGAATGAACAAAATGGAGTACTGATTGTAAGGTCAGTGCAGAAAGCAAAGCTCAGAGTTTGGTGGTAGTTACTGGAGATTTTGTCATTTGGGCTTATGCTGAACCCAGAAACAGGAATAGGAATCAATGGGCAAAGGGAGGCTAGGTGTCTCCATCATCACAAGGCAAGAGTGATTCATTCATTAAGAGGTGCCTCAGCAAGATCCCAGCCTTCAGCAAGAGTGAAGCATGAGCCCTAGATCTCTTCGAATTCCCAGGAAACCTCTATAACTTTCCCCCACAGCATTGCCTAGTGACTACTGTCACCACAAGAAGTCCAGGATCTCTCAGGCACACCTCATTCTCCATACACTAACACACACATGAGTCTATACATCCCTATTGCTGATTCCAGCTTACATGCCTTCCTTATCTCCTACAGCCATCTCACTGTGCCCTGGACACCTTCCACAAATCCCCCACATCCTCAATTTCTTCAAGAAATGTTTATCACCTTGTTACTTGATCTCTACCGAGGACACTGCTATCCCTGCATCCACTACCCCATATCCCTCCTACCAAGGTCCTTGAGGTAGTGTCCTTCATTGCTAATTACAGGCTCTTCATTTTTATTAACTGAAAGCCCTAGTTTCAATCTCATATTTTTGGGCTCAAATGCATATTACCCTTCCTTAATTCATTTTTCAGATGATATCTGGGTCACCACACTTCATACATTAAAGATATTAACCCTTGGTTCACTGTCTTTGCTATTTAACCCTTCTCCTGAAATACTTTTTAGTGATGTAAAAATTCACCATTAGAGATTTTTCAATATGCTGGTCTTTCAATTCTCAAACCTTTTTTCCCCCAATCTTTCTCTCTCACTCATTCTCTAGACCTTATCAACAATAACCTCAACCCTTCCATGATCTCATTTTCAATCATTTCATCCACAAATCACCATCTCCTATCTTTCCAGCTCATTTCACTGAGTAACTCTGTTGACTCTTCAGGGATCTAAAGACTTTGCTCTTAATAAAGGAGATTCTATTTTTTATCATGGTATACATACATTGTATACATTGGTACCAAAAAAGAAGTAAATTAAACGTGAAAGGCTAGGGACCTCAAAAAAATATCACGGTAAGGACATCCAAAAATCTCCTCTATACAAGTAAAGAAACACTGGCATAAATTATTGAAACCAATATTTTCAGACCTCTGGAAAGGCTTGAAGTAACCCAGGGAGCATTTATTCAAGAAAAACAGCTGAAACTAGGTAAAAATACCAAGCTTTGTGGTATTTTAACTTGTCCTATTCATATACCCCACACTTTCTAGCATTGCAGTAGCCTTGAAAACCAAGAGCCTGCAATCATGCTGAAAACCAGCATTCTGGAAGCCATTGGGGTGGGAAGAACCAGATTGGCACTTCTTTAAAACCAAACCCCATTCTCAGAGAATTGTCATTATTTGATCTGTCTGGTGGTTCCCTGAAAAACTCAACTTCAAGGTCATCTTTATTTGATCTGACTCAGGGCTCACTGTTTGAGGTGGTAGATAACAGTCAGGGCATTCAATAAACTAATGAGGAAATGTAGAAAGGGAAACTGGAGGATAAGATTTACATAGATGTTTTTAAAATGCAGTGGCATTTTCCATGGAATCTATGAAGTCACACACATGCATAGTGCTAAAAGCATGCTTTAGGATGTGGAAATGACCAGGAAGGACTTGTGAAGACTCTGAACTCTCACTTCTGGCTAACTTTGAGGCTCTTGGGACCCAGGAGGTGAAGGCTATGCAGAGTTGTAAACTGTTTGCAGAATGGTTAAGGCATACCCTGAGAAGCACACAGAGCCCCTCAGCAATGGTTGGGAGAATAATTGGTTTCAGGTATTTTAGGAAATCTCTGCCCAACCAGTTGCTGACAACTAATGGAGCAGAGACTTCGGTGGCCACACAAAATAAAGACTAAAAACTTTACAGAATTAATTCAGAAAAGTAAGTAAACAAATAAACAGCAACAATAAACTCTGGGGGATATCTGATTTCCAGAACTGCCATATTATATTATTTTAAATGTCCAGTTTTCAGTGAAAAAAAATGAGACATGCAAAGAAACAAGATCGAACCATACACAGGAAAAAAAGGCAATAATAAAATCTGTCCCTGTGGAAGCCCAGATGTTGGATTTATTAGACAAAGACATTAAGCTGATACCTCTGTTCAAAGAAATAAAGAAATCCATGTTTAAAGGACTAAAGAAAAGTATGAGAACAATGTGTTACCATATAGAGATTATGAATAAAGACAGAAAAATAATTTTATAAGAACCAAATAGAAATTCTGGAGTTATAAAGTCCAGTACATTGATTGATTGAAAAATCCACTGTTGGAGCTCAACCAAAGATATGGGTAGGCAATTATGAGTCAACAAACTTGAAGATGGGTCAACTGAGATTATCCAGCCTGAAAAACAGAGAAAAAATGAATAAAAATTAACAGCCTCAGAGACCTGTGGGAAGACATGAAGCATACCAACATACAGATGATTGGAGTCTCAGAAAACAAGGTGAGAGAGAATGGAACAAATGGATTATTTGAAGAAATAATGGCTACAAACTTCCCAAATATGATGGAAAAAAAATTGTTCTATACATCCAAGAATCTCAATGAAATTCAAGTAGGATAAATTCGAAGAGATCCATACTAAGGCAAATAATAAACTGTAAAAAGATAAAGACATAGAGAGTCTCAAAAGCAGGGAGAATCAACATATAATCAATTGTATGATTCCATTTATTGTTAATGTACAAGTGGTCTTCAGTAAGAACAACTGATTTCTCATCATAAGCATGGGATCTAAAAGGCACTGAGATGACATATTCAAAGTGCTTAAAGAAGATCTGTCAACCAAGAATTCTATATCCAGATGAACTATCATTCAAAATGGAGAAAGTTGACATTCCAAGATATAAAAAAACTGAGAAAATTAATCACCAACAGACCTGTTCTATAAGAAATACAAAAGGATATAGTATAGTAAATACTAAAGTTTTGGCTGACATAAATGGACACTAGAAAGTAATTCTAATACACATAAAGAAATACAGAACACTATTTAAGTTAACTATACATGCAAATAAAAAAGACATTATAAGTATATTTTAATAAATTTTTTAACTTCTGATTTAAAAAAAAACTTTAAGACAAATTTTAAGTCTGTACTGATGGTCATACAATGTATGAAGAAGTAATTTGTATGACAAAGGAGAAGAGATGTAGCTACCTAGAAGAAACATTTTTGTATACAATTAATATTAAATTTGCCTTAATCTGGCCTAGATTTTTTTAAATTAAGATGTTAATTTTAGTACCCAGAGCTACCACTAAGAAAATAACTTTAAAAATGTAGTAAAAGAAATGATAAGGGGATTATGTACTGATTCATTCTACAACATAGGTGAACTTTGAAAACATGCTAAGTGAAAGAAGCCAGACACAAAAGGACACAGATTGTATGATTCTATTTATGGTTAATTACTGAATAGGCAAATCCATAGGGACAGAAAGTAGATTAGTGGCCCCCAAGGTCTAGGGCAGGGGTTCTTAACCAGAGGTCTGTGAACTTGAATGGAAAAAAAAAATCAACTTATTATATTTATTTTCTCTGACCTTGGATTTTGAGTGTCATAAAACTGTCTGCCGCTACATTCTGAGAAGGTGTCTATGGTTTTCACCTGACTGATAAAGGAGTCCATTGGAACAACAACAACAAAAAAGGTTAGGAATCCCTGGTCTAGGGGAAATATGGAATTGGGAATGACTACTAACGGGTGCAGGATTTTGGGGGGGGGAGTGAAGAAAATGTTCTGGAACTTGATAGTGGTAATGGTCGCACAATTTCCTGAATATACTAAAACCCACTGTGTTGTAGACTTAAAAAGGTAAATTTATGGGATATCAATTGTATTTCAAAAAAAAGAATGAAAAGTTAGGACAGAAGTGAGAATATTAATCCTGACTGGGAAAAATTATGGAAGTCTTCATGGCTAGGGTATATTCATATTGGAGCTATACCATGAATGCTTTGAAAACAAGTAAATATTTGGGGTTAGGATGAGGCAGGGGAGCCTAAAGCATGAATCATAAACTAATGCTTCTTTTTTTGTCAGCAAGGTGATATTAGGGAATGGTGCTTGAATAATTGGTTAGCACTAGGTTGGAGGAAAGAAACACTCAAGATCAGTGTATGCTGTAGACCAACCAACACCCTACCCACTTACTAAAATGAAATGGCAGAGTACTTACTATGTGCTCAGTGATAGCCTCTTATTCTAATTCTTTTACTTTTTTCTCCTGACATCTAGACTTGTCCCAAAGTGGGTTTTCCCAGCCATAGAATAAAGGAATCCAATTTCAGTTTCCCCTTGAATCACAGAATATAGGCAGCTTTCTGATCTACATAATTATGAGGTTATGAATCTGTACTTCACACTGAAAGATAACTTTCTAGTACAGAACTTAGATAATTCCAATGATAAGTCTTAGAAACATTCCCCAATACTAGAGGGAAGTCCACAATTGATGGAAAGGAATGTTTCCCAAAGTGAACACAAGTCAGGTGAAGATAAAGTTGGTTAAAAGTTTAGAGAACCAAAATATTTTTCTCCCCTATAACAACAGTTTGTTGCTCCATTGGCTGCCTAGAAGCATAGGACTTGGCTATATCCATGGAAAGGAGAAATAATGGTAAGGGAAGACAGAAACCCAGAGAATATGCTTTCCTAGTTTTTATTTGGTTTCTCATCTGCAAATCAAGATCTGGATTGGAGATATACCTTTATTTTCAGCTCTCCATCATGTAAGCATATTTATAAAATAGCCATTACCCTGAAAGAAACTATGATGTCATTTAGTCTACTTTCCTACTTTTAGGCAAAATGATACTTACACATATACTTTGTCTGAAATTAGCCCTATCTTTTAACCCACTCTCCACCTCCCTCCCCACCATCCCATCTTCAGGAGGTGGTTCCATACCCTTTCACCAACTTATTATGTAATATCTTAATGTGGTTTCTAGGAGATCATCTGTCTTCATGATATATATATATATATAAAGGGAGAAAGAGGGGACCCACTTGCATCTCATTCCTCTTTATCTCCCATATTATTCCTTAATTGGAACTGAGAGACTGAGAAAAGGGAATAGGAGTCACTCCTTCATCCATTCCTCACCTCTATCCCAACTTCAACTCTTCCTATATGGAGCTCTTTGAACTACAGTGGAGATGGCATCTTCTGAGATTGTGTGGGAATAGCCAGACCCATGTGTCTATGTGCCTTGAAACTCATCCACTAAGCTTCTGACCTCATTGTGAGGGTAGAACTTTGAAAGTTCTTCCTTTACTTTTTAATGTCACCTTTATCTCCCTTCCAGGTTGTCACACTCTCCAGATTCACTCTTATTTAGCCATTCCATTTCCCTCCCTCACTTTGTTCCTCAAAAACTAATTACCAGAGAGGATGTGGCTCAATTGGATGAGTGCCTGCTTCCCACATGGAAGGTCCCAGGTTCGGTCCCCGGTACCTCCTAAAAACAAAACAAAACAAAACAAAACAAAACAAAACAAAAAAACAAGCAAACAAATGAAAAAACCAATTCAGGGGAGCTGATAGGGCTCAGTATCTGAGCGCTGGCTTCCCACATATGAGGTCCTAGGTAAATCCCTAGCCCCAGTACCTCAAAACAACAACAGCAACAAAAAAACAACAAAAGAACAAACAAACAAAAAACAATTAACAGGGAGTAGATGTAGCTCAGTGGTTGATCGCCTGCTTCCTGTGTACGAGGTCCTGGGTTCAGTCTCTGGTGCCTCCTAAAACAAAACAAAACAAAACAAAAAATTAATTACCATTTGAAAAATAACATGACAGATTTACAGAAATAACTCAGTGATCCAAAAGTTGTGCTAATGGTCTGTAAGGAAAGCCCTGTATAACTAACAACCTAAGTATGGTGGTGATACTTTCCCTGGTATCTGCATCTTTTTTGGTTTCATAAATTGAGATTTCAGAGAATCTTTGCTTCTATGATCTGTGCTGTTCACCTTGGCTGTCACCCTGGGAGAGTGAGAGTGAGAGGGAATAAGAGACTCATATAACAACTCATATTATATTGGCTCATTTATCAGCTTTCTAATAGCTTGTTAATACCTTAGCCCCATTGAAAATGCAACTTCCTCTCAGAAGTTGTACCTGATATTGCAACTTGGAATTAGGTTTTTATTTTCTGCTCTGCAAGTTAATGGCACATCATTTGAACTTCTTGTACAGGTTTTTATAAGTATAATGAAGAGAAGAATGTTATTTGTGGACATCTATTAGGTCTATAAGTTCCTTGAGGACAAGATTAATCTCTAAATGAGATTTGTAGCACCATGGTGGTCAATATGGCATTTTGCACATTATAGTTAATGAGGCCATTTGTTGATGGATATATGTATAAATGGAAGGAAAGAGGGGAGAAGCAGGAACCAGTTAACTGAAAACTGATTCTGCAGTGAAAGAATAAAGAATCTATTGAGGATAGAGAGAGTCTGGGGAGGAAGAAGTATTCTTAGTATTAAAATCAAATTTTAGGTCCATAGGATCTTGGGTAGAAAACTGTGATGCTGATGATATAACTGAATACAGAAAGATAACTTTAGCTATGCTCCTGGAGAAGCCAGGTGCTTGGCTAGCCAGACTTAGTTCTTAATCTGCAGGTTATAGCTAATAAGCCATAGGTAAAGAGAGGAATAGTTATCAATTATTTACCACATACCTGAACTATGATTAATTCCTGATCTCCCTCCCTTTCTCTGTCTCTCTCCCTCTCCCTTACCCCCTTCTTTCTTTCTCTTATTTTCACTCTCACTGTCATCTATTTTCAGTAGAAAGGGAATCTCATTTCTATTCCAATGAATCAGTAGAGGATATTTTTTTTTCTAGAGTAGTTCTGCTAACCATCTGAAAGTTTGTAGATATAATGTACAAAATTAACAATGCAAAAGGTTCTTTGGGAGTGGTGAGATTAATACCTATGAAGGATAAAAGGAAGAGAAATGGGACTAGGCAGATCTGGCCAGTCTTGGCAAACAAAGTGGGAAGCCCTAGAACAAAGATTTCCTCTCAGAAGTGTTTCACATTGGACACTGATGGCCAGACCCTTGTATCTCCATCATGCTTTTTATTGGCTGGGGCTGCCCCAAAGGCATGTGAGCAGATGAGGCTGATCCTAAAGGCACTAACAACTGGAGGCTAATAGCTAACTGCACTCCTTGCAACTGATAGCAAGCTCTTTCTTAAAGAGATATCTAAATGGTACACCTCCATGGTTTCCACACCCTTCATGAGATTGTAATTGATGTAGACATTCTTATGGCATCATGCTGGGCTGACCCCCCCATATACTGCTCCATAAATTCATATAGCATCATAACTAAAAGTGACCCTGGAAACTATCCAATACATGCTTTTCTAAATTATGTTCCAGGGAGCCCCAGTGTCCTAACAAAGGTGCTTTGTGTGCCACTGTGGGCATCAGAAGAGAAGAGAGAGTATGCAGGACTCTAGATCCCCAAACCCACCTTCAAACATAGTGGCATCATCTTCTTGTGCTAGAGATGTGGGCTTCCATGTAAGAGTCCGTTTAAAAAAATAGTCTCTGATACTCAGAAATAAAATAAAAATTTCAAAACCATTGATATTACACAGAAGTTCACACCACAAATGATGGGGGATACTGGGAATTTATAACAATATTTCAGAGACAAAAGATTTTGCATCACACGAGGATGTGAGGCAGAAATACAAGCCAAAGAACCCACGGATTGCCAGCATCCAGCACAAGAATGCTACCAACCTGTGAGGAGGCAAGTTTTCTAGCCATCACACAATGAGACAATAAATTACCATTGTCTAAGAAAACCCATCATGTGGTTTTTGTCATAGCAGCCTAGCAAACTAGAGACAGTATCCATGAGAGCCAGGCCATTTATCTCCATGCATAAGCTAATATGGAGGGTAAACTGCTATCAGTCTGGAGCACTGATGCTTCAAATTAGTTAGACATTTTCTGCTGTCATCCCCTTCCTTCCTCTCAGAGCAGGTAATGAGTTTGCCATCCATTTTGGAATGAATTACATTACCTGCTGAAATGTATATTACATTTTGACTCCCTCATTCCTTCTGTGTGGAAGGGACTTAACTCCTCTGTCCCTCTTACTAACAGGGTGGGCTGTTGATCATTGCTCCAGAGTGAGTCCTTTTCTGAGGTTAATATCACATGATCCATGAAGGTACATTAGTTAGCTCTTCCTCCCTGGGCTTCTGGCTGGCTGCTTTCTCTTTTCTGCCCCATCTGATCACTTCTCACCAGCTCTCAATGCCAGGCTGGCAGGTTCTCACTACTAGTCCATTAGCCACTCTAGAGAGATGCTCAAGAAAATCCTATTTGGAGTTTCTAAGTCTCATGAGTGAGAAAATCTGATTAGATTTCCATGCCTACAAAATATAATACTGTGTGTGGTCTGCCAAGCAAATCACTGGACACTTTTAATCAGTCATTTCATGGAAAAGTTCCTAGGGCCTCAGGCAGTGGCAGCCTTCCAGGAAGGAAATATGTGAAAGGCTTGTGTAGACGTAACCAAGGCTGTGTGGGCCCAGGCTTACCTGGATGTGTGGTTGAGAACAAAGGAAGTATAATTCAGTTTACTTCACAGTTTACAAAGTATATTCATGTTCATTATTTCATTTGTGTTTCTAAACAAATCTGTGTGGCAAGTCCAAAAGGAAGGACATTCTTCTGATAACTACTTTCCAGTTTAAAACATTGAGTTCATATTGAGTCAGTAACTCAATTCCGTGCAGAAATTGGTAAAACTGAGATTCAATGCAGGGCTTTGTGAGTCCAAATCTCTTGTTCTTTGCATTTTTCTGCACAATGCCAAACACCTCCCACCATCACTAACAGCAGCTGCAGCTAATGCTCAAGAAGTACTTTGTGTTAGGCTATCTGCACAATGCTTTTTCTGAATCTTATCACAAACTCTTGTCTAAAGTTACCTGTCTCCAGCCCACCCTCTTATTATGATACCAACCTTCCTTATGATGCTTAATTTCTTTAACCTTTGGGAAATTGAGTTCATTCACATATGTGATTCTCACTTCTCCTAAAAGTTACATAAGTGTGTGAGGTCCTATATCATAACTTGCTCTCAGCAGCACAGAAGGGGAAATCTCCTTAAAAGGCTTGGAGAGATGAGAAAGGGTAATCATGGAAAGATAGCTAAAATTCCACTTCAGTTAACCAGTCAACAAATGTTAGTAATAAGACAGGAATCTTTTTACTTTAGAAAAGAAGAAGAATTTATTATCTTATCTCATACCTCTTCTACCTAGGTGATGATGTCACAGACTTTGAGGGCCAGTTGGAACCTCAGCAGGAAAGTTAGGAGAAAGCTAGAGCAAAAGGATATTATATTTTGTGTGTGCCTTTGGTTTGAGTGAGCCCTTTTATTGTGTCAACTTCTTGAGAGGCCCCTTTGGTTCTGAAATATTTGGGTATGAGATAGGCTAAGTAGGAAGAGAAAGAGAAGCAATTTAGGAAGAAGGCAAGGGAAAAGGTAAATATTCAGTGTTCCTAGAGTTGTCTCTGGCATTTCGAGGGAGATGGGGGTTGGGGGATGCTGGAATAATAGGCACATATGTGTGGTGGCTTGAACTAACCATTCTGTGGGTATTACCATGCAAAAGCAGAGGATTCTGTGCCCAATGCACTCCAATGATCAATTCCTGAAACACTAGGGTTTCAAAAGAAGAAAGAGTTTATTGCTAAACAGTAAAGCAAGGAGATCAGATGGCCAATCAGCCTAAAATCTGTCTCCCTGAATTGCAGTAATTCTGATAGTTTTATAGTATCCAAAGACAGGCAGATTTATGCTAATGAGTATCGCAGCTTGGGATGACTGCATTAGAGATGATTTAATTATTGAGCATGTGCAGACTGATTACATGCCTAGATACAGAAGCTACTGCACATGTCAGGTGGGCCAATTTTGGTTATATCTAGATTTGTCTAGTAAGATAGTTTAGGAAGTTGGTGGGTTAGTTATGGGCTGACTCAAATTCTGTCATTAGTAAACATTAGGGGGCTGTCTTGATCATAACACTTTAAAGTTATAAAACAGGATTGGGGAAAGGGTACAAGTGGGGGCCAGGCACAAGATTTTTACAATCACAAGGTAAAGGTTATATAGTTTTACAATTATTATCAAAGATCATGGAATCTGAGTTCTAGTTTAGCAAGTTTCCATAATATCAGGTATTTATTTTTGGCTATTCTACAATATATTAGAAAGTAAAAAAGGCATCTATATAATGATTCAGTAATCATAATCATCATTTGTTAATTCTTAATTGTTGGTTCCATGGGAACTGGCACCATCAGTCTAATCCTGTTTCTTTTTATTCTAGAAAGTAGAGCAGGAAACATGTTAGTAATTAGCCATAACCTTTTTGTAATGAGATTTTTTTCCCAAAGATTTTCAAGTATAAATTTGAGGATGTGGCTTTCCTGCCTTTGGATGCTCTTCCTTTCCTTTCCTTATCACCTTAACAAGTCTCATGCCTCATTCAAGGTCCCGCAGTGCCAAAAAGCCTCTATCCACTCCTCTATCCATTCAGAAACACATTTATTGTCAGAAGTCAACACACAAGTGTAGATTATATGCATTTCTATTCTTTAATCATTTATCCAGTCTTGTATTCTTAAATAAACTTCATAATCCCTGAGGACAATGACCACATTATTACCCTCTTCCTATTGTATCTTATACCATATGCATCTTATTGGCTCTTAGACACACAGTAAGTGATAAATGAACCTTGACAAATACCTGTTAATTGTTAATCCATGTAAACCTTTTTCCCACAATCATAAATCTCCAGTAGGCTGATAAAATCTAGTAGGCCCAAGCTAATCCCCCTATAAGCAAAACCTAAACCCTAAGCTGGTTTCTATTTTCTAAAAATGTCTGGCTAGCCCAGAAAACCAAATTTAAATACAGCTCATCAGTTATTGCCAGGTAACTTCCTCATTCCTAAGCAACAAAACCAGCTCCCCACTTTGTGAGACTGCCCCTCAAGTAAAGTGGAAACTTAACGTCAGCCAATCAGAAAATTTCCTCTCTTGCTTCTGCATTGCCCATATATGAGCCTCTTCTTTCCACACTCTCGGTGGACCTGGCTTCTACTTTCTGAATGGGATGTTGCCCAATCCAATTGTTCAAAAAGCTGTGAAGTCCTAAATTGCATGAAAAGTATTTCTTTTATCAACACTAAGTACATAGCTCATGCGCATAAGTTCAAAGTAGACTACTAACAATTGGTGAGGCAAAAAAATTTGCAAGTTCACTACTGATATGGAAGTTATGTTTAATTGTGTATGTCCCAAAGCTAATGGTTCTCAGAAAGATTTTCCTTCTAAACCAAAGGCATTTGAAGACTTGTAACTTTCAATGATATTTGTGGATCATATTTTGTTTCCTGTATGCATTAGGAACTGCCTAAGCAAATATTATATCCTAATCCAAAGAGCTCCAATTAAAGCAGAACCCTTAGTTAAACAAACTGGAAAACAAGCTCAAAGTGCATATCTTTGGGTGCTAAATCAACCAAAAACAATATATCATGGATTAATTTGTGTCTAGCACTGGAGGAAAATGGTTATTGCTAAATTTAGCAGGTATTTTAAATTTCTCAATTGCAAACACAATTTAATGAGATGAGGCATGTGAAATATTGGTTAAAATAAAAAACAACAAGAGCAATAACATGCAAAGTCACGTTAATTTGTTGTTGTCATTCAAAATGAGTCTTAGTGGCTTAAGAAAACTGAAGGGCTAGGGAGCATTAAATGACTCACTGAAAGCCATACAATTGAACTAGTCAGGAGACTTAGTTTTAGTTTCAATTCCACCACCAGTAAGTTTTTGAGGAAAATAAAGATGACAGATATTAATTTAAGTTGGAGTAGTCTAAGAAAACTTACATAATTCTTTACTAATATTCATTTACTATGTTACTTCAAAGTAGGTGGAAGGATTAGTCTTTTTAATTTTGGAAATTCTGCTCACAATATTAAAAATAATAAAACTATACTAACTTGAATGCTGAAAAGTATAAAAGGTCTCATTCCTATTCATCAGATGTAAATATAATGATTTGACTGTAGTTGCCATTAACTGACTTATAACTATTTATGACCTCAGGATGCAGTTTCTACCAAGTTAAGGGGCTATATAGTAAAGCTGTGATTTTATCTCAGTCTTTCTGGCTCTTGGTCTCAGTTGACTGCATTAAGGCATGAGCATGTTCTGCTGATTATCTACATAATAAGAGATCATGTTCCAAGGGCCTTCAGAAAAACTCTCATCAAACAAAATTGGAGTTGTGCCTGAGAAGGAAGCCTTGCAGAATAACATGTTGATTGCCCCAAATAACCCTCACGAATCACACTTACGGGAAATTGATCATACATTTTCCCAGCCACATTTTCAAGCGATTTTGAGTCACTAAGTGCTGGGGGATTGTAACTGCTGACATGTCTCACACAAGATTCTTCCAAGCTTCTTCCACTTAGCCTTAGAGATGGTACCCACCCCCTGGGTAGGCACAGGTTTGTGGAACATGCAGAGTCAAGTGTATTAGGTTGAGCTGGGTGCTGAGTGCAGGAACTATTTTTGAATGCTTAGCCAAATGGACTCAAAGGAAGAAAAAGGCCTGGCAGTACCTACATCTGCTATTCTAACCATCCTTCAAGCCAAGCACCATTTCTTCCTCCTTCTCCTTTTTTTTTCCCTCCCCCACTAAGAAACTGCTTTCTTTTCAAGCTTTCTTTCCCTTATTTGACCTACATTTAATAAGCATGCATTATGTGCACAGGAATAGGCAAGATGTGAGGGAAGTTTAATATATGTTCCTTGTTCTTTCTGACCTTGCAATTTAGTTTAGAAGATGAACTATAAACAGAAGCAATTTGTCCAGAATCTGGCCCTTTCTTACCACCTCTTCCATATCATTCTTGTTAAAGGCACCATTGCCTTTGCCTAGACTATGGTAAGAACAATAGTCCTAACTGACATCCCTTTGTACGCTTTTGTTAAAACTCAAGTCAGATCATATTACTCTTTGCTCAAAATCCTCCAGTGGCTTTGCATCTCTTTCAGAGTAAAATCCAGACAGCTTGCCATAGCCTATCAGGCCCTCTATGACCTGGCCCCATTTCTTCTATAACATTATTTCATGCCACCTGTCCTCTCACTTCCCTCTGATGTGGTGTCACTGCTACTTTGCTGTTCCTTGAACACAGTAATGACTCAAGCACTTTAAGACTTTGAGCTTTGTTATTACCTCTGCCTGAAATGTTTCTTCTTTAGGCAAGCACATGGCTTTCTCCTTCATTTTACTCAGGTCTCATCAAGAGTGAACTTATCAGTGGGAACTTCCCTGACCAACCTATCTAAAACACATGCATTGCTGTCTTCTCATTTGGCTTTGTTTTTCTTCTTAATATTTAAAACCACCCAATAAATTTATTGATCTGTCTCCCAAAACTAGAATGTAAGCTTGATGAAAGCAGAGACTTTGTTTAGTTCCCTAATTTATCCATAAAACCTAGAACAATTCTTGGCACACGGTAGACTGCTAATACACCTGTTGAACTGGAAAACCTAAATGCCATGATGATGACTGAATGAATGAATGAAGTGACAAAATGAGCTCCCCCATCTCATAATGGTGTCCTGTCTTTTCATTCTGGCCTTCAAAGTTGCATCCATTAGGTACACATTTTACCTTCAACTAACAAAATACTTAATCAGTAGTTTAAGCAATAAGGACATTCAATTATCTCATACATCAAGAAGCCTAGAGAGAAGCCATCTTGACCCAGTAGGTGCTAAAAGATGTATCGAAGATAGAATCTCTTTCTATCTTCACCCTTTCTAGCTTTAGTATGTTGGCTTTTATTATTAGGTCATAAGACAGTGGCTGCACAAACAAGAAGCATGTATATATTCAAAGCAAGGAAGGTGAGAGTTTTTTCAAGAAAATAAGAGCTTTCCCAGATTTCTTTTCCTAGAAGAGTTTTCCTTATAGCTGTGCCATTTATTCATTCCTCAGTATAAAGGGAGTGTTTAATTTTTCTGGCTAGGTTGGGAAGAGAGAAATGTGTTGTGAATGGGTTTAGGTATAGCCAGCTTCCATTATTTAACACCTAAGGCTTTCCATGATCTGACTTCCACTTGATTTTTCTCCCTCTACTATATACAATCCATATTCCAGCCCAACTGAACTATGCACTGTTCTCCAGACTCTTCTGCACATTTTTTAGCATACTTCATTTCTTTAGAACAGTGTTAAATGTATTCCATACCCAGTTTTCCCACATATACCTCACATGAAGTTTCCCATGATTAACATCTTATACAGTACATTTGTTACAATTAATGAACCAATATTAATATATTATCTTAAATAAAATTAATATTTTATTCAGATTTCCTTAGTATTTACCTAATGTCCTTTTTCTGTTCCAAGATCCCATCTAGGATATGGCATTACTTTTTTTTTTTTTTTTTTTTTGAGGTACTAGGGCCAGGGATTGAACCTGGGCCCTCCCATGTGGGAAGCAGATGCTCAACTGCTTGAGCCACATCTGCTCCCCTTATTTAATTGCATTCTTTCAGGCTCTTAGGCTGTGACAATTTCTTGCACTCCTTGTTTTTGATGACCTTGACAGTTTTAAGTAGTACTGGTCAGGTATTTTATAGAATGCCCCTCTGATGAAATTTTTCTGGTGGTTTATGGGTTTTTGGGGAGGAATACCACAGTAAAGTACCATGTTTATCACATCCTATCAAGGACACATGCTATCAACATGAAATATTTTCCAGGTTTCTGCACTGTAACGTTACTCTTTTCCCCATTTTCATACTGTATTCTTTGGAAGGAAGTCCCTATGTGTAGTCCATACTTGAATGGGGAATTATACTCCCCTACCTATTTGGAATTCTTCTGTATGGGAGATTTGTCTGTTCTCTGGCATTTATTTATACATTCAAACATTTATTTATATCAGTATGGATTCATCAGTATTTATTGTGTACTTTGGATTTTAACCCAATACTTTATTTTATTGGTCAAATTGCTCTGTTTAAGCCATTGGTATTTCTTTCAGTTGGCTACCATGTGCCTTTGACATACCCTCCATCAATATAGTTTTAATTTTTTTTTTGCACTTACATTTTGTCCCCTCAAAATGCTCCAAGTTTCTGTTGCATTTTTCTTACCGTGGTCCTAGAATCAGCCATTTCTCCAAGGAGCCCTGGCTCTTTTTATTGGAGACTGGTATTTGAAATCAAGATCTGGGTATTGGTATGCTCACTGCTTCTGGGGTGTCATTGCTTCTAGATCCTCTCAGCAGACAGGCAATGAAATATATGTGTATATACTAACCCATGTGTATATATATATACATCTATTGATAATCCTATATGTAAACATCTGTATCTATATTAAGCTAAATATTAGTTCATATTGATGTCTACAATTCTAACCATTACCACATGGATTATTCTAGCCTCCTCTCTTTCCTTATCCATGAACTCTCATTTCAACAGTTAAAAACCTGGCTCCCATCACCTGCCATTCATTTCCCTAATTGTTCAATTCTAGTAAGCATGTATAATAGTATCAGAATTGTAAACCCATACACACACGATAAAAAACTTATCAACTAAAGTACAGTGATTATGTGCATTTCTTTTTGCCTTTCGACTTATAGACTCCACTTGTTTCTCAAGTTACTTAGGTCAATGAGTTTTTACCTCACCTACTTCAGTGAAATTATTTCATACATTTATAATACAGTTAGACTCTTTTGTTATAGCTGCATTCCATCCTGGGTTTTTTGATCTCCTAAATAATTATTTTTAAATTTTCATACATTAAGTTTCACTCTTTATGCTGTAAAGTTTTATGGGTTTTGACATATGCACAATGTCATGTAGCCACAATTACAGTATCATGCAAAATAGTTTTACCACCCTAAAAAGGCCTGTTTCATCTGTTCTCTACCATCTCCTTTTCCCAAACCTGGCAACCACTGATCTTTTTACTGTCTTTATTATTTTGCCTTTTCCAGAATGTCATATAATTGTAATCATATAGTATAGAGCCTTTTCAGATAGCTTCTTTCACTTAGCAATATGCACTTAATTTTCATAATTTTCATCCATGTCCTTTCATGGCTTAATAGCTCATTTCATTTTATTACTGAATAATATTCCATTATCTATTCAGCTATTGAAGACATCTTATGGCTTCCAAGTTTTGGCTGTTATGGATAAAACGGCTTTAAATATTCATATGCAGATATGTGTGGACATAATTTTTCAAATTAGTTGAGAAAATACGTAGGATTATGATTACTGAATCATATGGTAAAACTATGGTTAGCTTTATAAGAAAATGCCAAATTGTCTTCAAAGTGCCTGTACCATTTTGCATTCCCATGAGCAATGAATGAAAGTTCTACATCCTTACAAGCTTTTGGTATTGGCAGTTTTTGGATTTCAGCCATTTTAATATGTGTGTGCTGGTATCTCATTGTTGTTTTGTTTGTTTGTTCTAATTTATTGAATTATATCTCTCATACATAAACATACATAAACAGTAAGTGTGTAGTAATAGTTGTGAACTTACAAAACAGACATACATAACAGCATACAGAGTTCTCATACCTCACCCTACCATCAATACCTTGCATTGTTGTCAAACATTTTTAACTAATGATTAAAGAGCATCCTCAAAATATTACTAACTGAAGTATCTTACATTTAGTGTATTTTTCGCCCAACCCACCATGTTATTATTATTATTATATCATTTATACATGACCATACATAAACAAGTATAGAGTAAAAGTTGTGATTACAAAGCAAGCACACATAACATCATACAGGGGTCCGATACGTCACCCCATTACCAACACCTTGCATTATCATGAGACATTTGTTACAAATTATGAAAGAATATCGTCAAAATCTTACTACTAACTATAGTCCTTATCTTACATTTGGTGTACTTTTCCCCCAACCCACTCTATTATTATTTGTTAAATATATTTTTATGACAGAAGTTGTAAACTTACAAAATAATCATGCACATGTGCCGAATTCCCAAACACCCCTCTATCAACACACCACACTGTGGTGGGACATTTGTTACAGATTATGAGATAATATCATCAGACTATTACCAGGTCCATAGCGTACATTTGGCACACGTTTTCCATACTCCCCCATTATCAACACAGTACATCTTTGGCATAGATACATGAATATTACGTTACTGTTAACCACAGTCCATAAGTCACTCTAGTTGTATTTTTCCCATGCTTCTCCACATTCCCGCCACCCTGCAATCATGACATAGATCTGCTCTAGATCAAAAATGACACTCTTGAATCTGTACCATCAACCACAATTCTCATCCACCTCTGGGTTACCATGTTATTCAGTCCTTAGATTATTCTCTAGCCTTCTTTCAATTGGCATTTATATCCCTAGACTACCCTTTTCAGCCACATTCCCATTTATAAACCAGCTGTTACTCATTATAATGTGTTACCATCAACTCTATACATTTCCACACTTTTACAGTAAAGTTAATTAAAACTTCAACATACATTAAATATCAGTAGTCCATCTCAGTCCTCCTCTTACCTCCTTTAAGAATCCATCACCTACCACCAGGTCTTGAAGATATTTTCCTACTTTTTCTTCTAGAAGCTTTATGATTCTTGCTTTTATATTTAGGTTTTTTATCCATTTTGAGTTAATTTTTGTATAAGGCATGAGATAGTGGTTCTCTTTCCATCTTTTGGCTATGAATATCCAGTTCTCCCAGCACCATTTATTGAATGGACTGTTCAGCCCGAGCTGGGTGGGTTTGATAGGCTTATCAAAAATCACTACACCATAGATGTGAGGGTCTATTTCTGAACCATCAATTCGGTTCTGTTGGTCTATGTGTGTCTCTCTTTATGCAAGCACCATGCTGTTTTTACCACTATAGCTAGGTAATATGATTTAAAGTCTGGAAATGAGAGTCCTCCAAGTTTGCTTTTCCTTTTTTATGATAATTCTGGCTATTCAGGATCTCTTTCCCTTCCAAATAAACTTTTAAAAAAATATTTTAAAAGATGCTTAGATTACATAAATGTTACACAAAAATTACAGGGATTCCCATGTTCCCCACCTCCCACACCTCCCACAACCTCCCACATAAACATCTTTCGTTAGTGTGACATATCACCTACAATGGATATACACATCCTGGGGCTTTGCCACTAAGCATGGACCATAATTCACATTGTAGACCACATTATCTCCCACACAATTCTGCATGTTATATGCTGATCTAAAATAGCCTATATCTGTCAATGTAATGTCACTCAGGATAATTCTCAAGTCCCCAAAAAGCCCCTGTATTACAATTGCTTTTCCTTCTCCCTGCCCCAAAAGCATCCAGTTGCCACTGGCTCCACATCAATGTTGTAATTTCTTCCATTGCTTGAATCACAATATGTCTACAACAGAATACCAGTAAGTCCACTCTAGTCCATAGCTCTTCCCCCAATCCTGAGGAGTCTGGGATGGTGATGTCCACTCCACCTCCAAGGGAGAGGAGACTTTTATCCCATGGATAAAATGGATGGGATTATCCTGCCTGCAGCTGCGAGACTCTCTCCATTCCTTGGGATGGCCATTGTCCATCATCATCATCTCCTTGCCAGGTGTCTTGGGTGAGTCCAATGAGCTGTAGAGTAGGAGCTGCAGCCCCACCGAGATTCCATGCACACCTGGCACATGGGCAGGCCAAAGACTCCAGTCTCTGGAAGTACACCTACAAACTCCAGCAGCACATATAGGTTTGAATAGAAGGGACCGATGGACCATGTGCAGGGAGGACTTATTTGAGTCCAACTCTGTCACTTTCAGGAGCACAGATTCCAAAGTAGAGCCCACTGATAAGGCATTAATCCCTGGAGTTATCTCCCTTTATATAGGACCTGGGTGTTTCCAGAGCCCTCAGGAGCCCCTCTGTATGGGGTGATATCCACTTTGGTGTTCTATGAGATCCTACTGAGGTGTGCATAAGCGTTACCTCTGGGATGACCTTCCGACTCTCTTTGAAGTCTCTTAACCATATGAACTCATTTGTCTTTACGTTTCCCCCTTTTATTCAAGGTCTTTTTCCAGTCGTGTTGCCAGTTGGCACTTGGTATGAATCCCTTGTTGCCAGGGAGGCTCATCCCCAGGAGTCATTCCCACGCTGGGGGGAAGATAAGGCATTCATATGCTGAGTTTGGCTTAGAGAGAGGCCACATTTGAGCAACAAGGAGGCTCTCAGGTGGCAACCCTTAGGTACACCATAACAACAGGATAAGTTTCAATTACAAGACCAAAGACTTGTAAGGCTAGTCATCAATAACAAGAACCCATCAGTGGACCTTCCTCCTTAGCCAGACACTGCTCTTGCACTTGGGGGACTGTTGCTGCTCCCTTGGAGAATGTGGCAGAGCTCTCCAGGCTGGGAATTCAATAGTCTCTCATATATTAAGTGATTCTCCACCCACTGTGACCAAGCCCCACCCCATGATCATTTGAACAATTTTATATATCTTTTATGTATATTCAGGTGAACTTCCTCCCGTGAAACCCCCATCCCTGACACCCCCCACCAATGATCCTCTCCCACCCCCATTGTAACCCTTCTGTGATCCAAACCTTCCTTAAAGATGAAGCCCATATAATAGCCAAATACAATTAATAGGAAAATGAAATAATAATGATAAGTTTACATGTAAGAGATAAAATACACGGAAACTTAAAAAAAACAGTAAAAATAAAATTAATGATTGGGATATTCAAAATGTGGGAAAAACCAAAAAAATTAAAAAAAAATTTTTTAACATTTTTCCTTTTATCACTGCATTATCGGGTGTCTAGTCTGTACCATGGCACCTTCCCCCTCTCACTCCCCAGTGCCTCCCAAATTTTCATTTAATTTTCAAAGAAGTTTTAGGTCACAGCAAAGTCACACACAGACTACTAGAGACTCTCATATACCCAACCTCCTCCCCCTTTCCTCACCCCATATTAAAACATTTTTGTATGTGGTTGGTAGCATTGTTATAACTGTTATACAGATAGTGAACCATAGCTACTAAACATTGTCAGTGGTTTACAGTATAGTTTACATTTTAGATGGTGCAATTTAATAATTTTTGATGATATTTACAATGTCCTGTGTCCATCACTGTAAAGTAATGGAAAACATTTCCCCTGACCACTAAATACCCACTGTTTGATCTATTCTGTACCTCCCTTCCCATCCCCCCAGGGCACATGACACCCCTCTGTCTTGACTCATTGGATGACAGATTCATAGTTACATACAACAAGAGGTCTTGACATGCTGATTGTCCTCCCCTATTAGGATCCACCCTTGCTCATAAGAGATGCCCACCTGTCTGTTTCTGGGTCAATCGGTCCTCCCAGAGATGGGGCTCCATCTCCTTTCCACACACCATGTGGGTCTCCACTCCCCAACACAACACATTATGACAGGATGAACAGTCACACACTCCACAGAAGCCTGCTCCAGATGAGCCCCGTCTTGAATGCCCCCTCAACCAACACCCTAAACCAGTGATACTCCCTTGTCATATTGCCATAAGAGCATTCTCAACACTGTACTTTCAATCTCATACCCACAAATCCTGTGTTCACCTGGTCCCTCTCCCATCTCTCCCCCCAGTATCCTGGGTATTCTAACCCATGCTTCCTAATCTACCCACCTGTAGACCCTGCACTACCAAGCCCAGTAATATCACTACTCACCTGTCCTATCCTTCAATACACAACTATACTCTATCACTTTACCATAGATTATATCCATATGGGTGATGGCTCACAACCTTCTCTTCTCTTACTCTCTCTTGTTAACCTATCTTTCAGACAATGGTTCTCAGAGACTGCTCATTTTTCTCAATTCATATCAGTGAGGTCACATACTGTTCATCCTTCAATGCCTGGCTTGCTTCACTCAACATAAGGTCTTCAAGATTCATCCATGTTATTCCGTGTGTTAGCACTTTATTCTTTCTTACAGTTGAGTAATATTCCATTGTATGTATGTACCACATTTTGTTTATCCATTCATCTGTTGATGGGCACCGGGGTTGATCTGAACTTTTGGCAATAGTGAACAATGCCGCTATGAACATTGGTGTGCATATATCTGTTTGTGTCTTTCCTTTCAATTCTTCTGGGTATATACTCAGCAGTGGAATCACTGAATCATACGGAAGATCTATTGTTAGTTTTCTGAGGAACCACCAACTTGTCCTCCACAGTGGCTGGACCATTCCAGAATCCCATCAGCAGTGGATGAGGGTTCCCATTCCTCCACATCCTCTACAGCACTTATAGTCTGCTTTTTTTTAATAGCCGCCATTCTAATGGATGTAAGATGGCTGTCTATTTATTTTCTTGATAACATCCTTTGAGGTGCAGAAGTTTTTAATTTTGAGGAGATCCCATTTATCTCTTTTTCCTTTTGCTGCACTTGCTGTGGGTGTGAAGTTCATGAAACCATTTCCTATTACAAGGTCCTGTAGATGCTTCCCTACATTATCTTCCAAGGTCTTATGGTTTTGGCTCTTATATTTAGATCTTTGAACCATCTTGAGTTGATTTTTGTATAAGGTGTGAGATGGTGTTCCTCTCTCATTCTTTTGGATATGGATATCCAGTTCTCCAAGCAACACTTGGTGAAGAAGCCATTCTCTCCCAACTGAGTGGGCTTGGTGGTCTTGTCGAAATTCAGATGACTGTATATGTGAGGATCTATATCAGAACTCTCAATTCAGTTCCATTGGTCAGTATGTCTTTACTTGTGCCCATACCATGCAGTTTTGACCACTGTAGCTTTGTAGTATGTTTTAAAGTCAGGTAATGTGATACCTCCAACTTCATTTTTCTTTTTCAATATGTCTTTGGCGATTTGGGGCCTGTTACCTTTCCAAATATATTTTGTAGTTAGTTTTTCCAGTTCCTTAAAAAATACAGTGTTGATTTTTATTGAGATTACATTAAATTTGTATATTAGTTTGGGTAAGATAGACATCTTGATGATGTTTAGTCTTCCTATCCATGAACAGGGAATATTCTTCCATTTAATTAAGTCTTCTTTGATTTCCTTTAACAGTGTTGTGTAGTTTTCTGTATATAAGTCCTTTGCGTCTTTAGTTAAATTTATTCCTAGGTATTTGATTCTTTTAGTTACTATTGTAAATGGTATTTTTTTCTTGATTTCCTCCTCAGATTGCTCGTTATTGGTGTACAGAAATGCTACTGATTTTTGAGCATTGATCTTATAGCCTGCAACATTACTGAACTCGTTTATAACTTCTAGAATCTTTTTTGTAGATTTGTCAGGGCTTTCTACGTATAGGATCATGTTGTCTGCAAATAATGAAATTTTTGCTTCTTCTTTTCCAATTTGGATGAATTTTATATCTTTTTCTTGCCTCAGTGCTCCAGTAAGTACTTCTAAGACAATGTTAAATAGGAGTGGTGATAGTGGGCATTCTTGTCTTGTTCCCAGTCTCAGAGGGAAGGCTTTTAGGATACCATTGAAGATGATGTTAGCTTTGGGTTTTTCATATATACCCTTCATCAAATTCAGAAAGTTTCCTTCTATTCCTATCTTTTGCAGTGTTCATATCAGGAAAGAGTGCTGTATTTTGTCGAATGCTTTTTCTGCATCTATAGAGATGATCATGTGATTTTTTTCTTTCAATCTGTTTATGTGATGTATTACATTGATTTTCTTATATTGAACCATCCCTACATACCTGGGGTGAAGCCCACTTGGTCATGGTGTATAATCCTTTTGATATGTTGTTGAATGCGATTAGCAAGTATTTTGTTAAGGATTTTAACATCTAGGTTCATTAGAGAAATTAGTCTGTAATTTTCCTTTCTTGTGGTATCTTTTTATGGCTTTGGTATTAGGATAATGTTGGCATCATAGAATGAGTTAGGCAATATTCCTTCTACTTCTATTTTTTGGAAAAGCTTAAGCAGGATTGGTGTTAGCTCTTTCTGGAATGTTTGGTAGAATTCAGCTGTGAAGCCATCTGGTCCTGGGCTCTTCTTAGTTGGGAGGTTTTTGATGACTGAGTCTCTCTCTTTACTTGTAATTGGACTGTTGAGTTCATCAATTTCTTCTTTTGTCAATGTAGGCTGTTTGTTAGTTTCTAGAAATTTGTTCATTTCCTCTAAATAATCATTTGTGTTGACATATAATTTTTCAAAGTATCCTCTTATGATACTTATTATTTCTGTGGGGTCAGTAGTGATATCCCCTTGCTCATTCCTTATTTTGTGTATTTGCATCTGTTCTCTCATTTTCTTTGTTATTCTGGCTAAGGGTTTGTCAATTTTATTGATCTTCTCGAAGAACCAGCTTTTGGTTTTGTTTATTTTTTTCTAGTGTTTTCTTACTCCATTTCATTTAGTTCTGCTCTAATATTTGTTATTTCCTTCTTTCTACTTCCTTTAGGTTTAGTTTGTTGCTGTTTTTCCAACTCCTCCAGGTGTGTTAGGTCTTCAATTTTAGTCCGTTCTTATTTTTAAATATATGTATTTATGGCTATGAACTTCCCTCTCAGGACAGCTTTGGCTGCATCCCACAGGTTTTGATATGTTGTGTTGTCATTTTCATTAATTTCAAGGTAGTTACCGATTTCGTTTGAGATTTCCTCCTTGACCCACTGTTTGTCTAAGAGTGTGTTGTTTAACTTCCATATCTTTTTGTCTAATCTGTTTCTCTTGTCCTTAGTGATTTCCAATTTCATTCCATTGTGGTCAGAGAAATTACTTTGAATAATCTCAATCTTTATGAATTCATTGGGAGTTGTTCTGTGGCCTAAAATGTGGTCTACCTTGAAGTATGATCCATGTGCACTCAAGAAGAATGTAAATCCTGCTGTATTTGGGTGTAGTGTTCTGTATATGTCTATTAGGTCCAGGTCCTCTAAGGTATTATTCAGAGTCTTTGTTTCTTTATTGATTGTCTAGATGTTCTGTCTAATGGTGATAATGGTTTATTAAAGTCCCCCACTATAATTGTAGAGGCATTTATTTCTCCACCTACTTTTTCCAGAGTTTGCCTCATGTATTTTGAGGCACCCCGATTAGGTGCATAAATGTTTATGATTGTTCTCTCTTCTTGAAAGATTACCTCTTTTACTAATATATATCGTCCATCTTTGTTTCTTACATAGTTTTGCATTTAAAGTCTATTTTGTCTGATATTAAGATAGCTACTCCTGCCCTTTTTTGGCTATTGTTTGCTTGTAAAATTGTTTTCCAGCCATTCACTTTCAGCCTCCTTGAATCCCTGCATGGAAGGTGGGTTTCTTGTAGACAGCATATAGATGGTCATATTTCTTTATCCATTCTGCCAATCTATGTCTCTTGACTGGTGCGTTTAATCCATTAACATTCAGTGTTATTACTTGCAATGACTTTCTTACATCAGCCATATTTTCTTTGGGTTAATGTATTTCTTATATTGTTTTCATTTCTCTTTTTGTCTTTTTAATTGTTCTTACACTCTCCTCCAACTCTCTCTCCCCTGGTTTTTCCTTTCAACTTGTAGACCTTCCTTTAGTATTTCTTGAAGTGCAGGTTTCTTATTGGCATACTCTCTTAATTTCTGTTTATCTGTGAATATTTTGAACTCTATCATTTTTCAATGCCAGCTTTGCTGGGTAGAGAATTCGTGGCTGGAAATTTTTTCTTTTAGTACTTTGACTATGTCATACCACTGTCATCTTGCCTCCATGGTTTCAGATGAGAAATTAGCACTTAATCTTATTGTGCTTCCCTTGTATGTGATGGTTCTCTTTTCTCTTACTGCCTTGAGCATTGGGCATTTTGACTAGTATATGTCTTGGAGTTGGCCTGTTGGGATTTATACTGTTTGGGGTGCAATGTGCTTCCTGGACATGTACATCCATCTCTCTCAATAGGGTTGGGAAGTTTTCAGCCATTATTTCCTTCAACACTCCTTCTGTTCCCTTTCTCTTCTCTTCTCCTTCTGGGAAGCCTATAATGTGTATGTTTGTGTGTTTTGTGTTGTCAGTTAAATCCCTGAGTCCATGCTGGATTTTTTTCTATCTTTTTATCTATCTGTTCTACTATCTGTTTGATTTCAGATGTCTTGTCTTCCACATCACTAATTCTTTCTTCTGCCTGTTCAAATCTGCTATTATGTGAATCCAGCATCTTTTTGATTTCTTGGATTGTGCCATTGATCCCCATCATATCCATTATCTTTTTGTGTATGTTTACAATTTCTTCAGCATGTTCTCTTTGTGTCATTTTAATATCCTTAATCTCTTCCTTCACTTCATGATATTTGTTTGGAAAGCTTTGATTAGTTGTTCAATGTTCTGCATCTCTTCCTGGTTCTTAGTTTGTTCATTGGACTGGTCCATATCTTCCTGTTTCTCACTGTGGTTTGTAATTTTTTGTTGCCTTCTAGTCATCATTTTATCTTGCTGGGTTTATTCAGTTGATTAGCTTCTCTCTCTGCTCTAGAGTTTTATTTAGCTGGTGGTTCTGTGTGTGTGTTAAGTTTTCTCTTTGACTTTGTGCTTCTTATTTTATTTCCTTGCTTCTTTTTATGTTCACTTGAAGGGAAAAGATTAGGGCCAGAGGAATTGAAAGATGTGAGAAAGGAAGAAGGATAAGAGTAATATTGATAAAAGTTAGAACAGGGGCCATATAAGACATAGTAAAATGAATATTTAACTCATGTAGGCAGTGTAGAGAAATAGGAAAAAAAAGTGGAGTACCTACAATGGACTGGGAAACCAATTAGAGGAAAATATATATAATGATTAAAAGGCCAGAATGATGAGGAGAGAGAGAAAGAGCAAAGAAAAGGCAGAAAGGAAAAAGTTAACAATAATTTAAAAAGAAGAAAACAGAATAGATAGAATAGAAATTGGCACCCTTGAAGTTGTGGGCTAATGAAAAAGGTGGTATGTAAGAACTAAAACAGAAAGCAGAAGGCAGAAAGATGAAGGAAGGAAAAGAGATAGTATTGGGAGACAAAATCAATATAGACAGAGAATGGGAAATCATGGAAGAAGAAGCACAGCAAAGAAGAGACAAGCTAGCAACACCTAATTTAAAAAAAGGAAAAAAAACAGTTAAAGGTGGGGTGGAGGGGAGGAAAGAAGAAAGAAAAGCAAGAGACAACAAATAAACAAAGAAAAACCAAATAACCACACAAGCAAGCAGTCAAACAAAGCTAAGGAAGAACAATGTTCCTTCTTGGGCCCTTATGGAACCTCTCAGCACGCTTGTATTCATCAATCAATTGCCCTGCAAGGTTCTATCTGAAGGTTTTCAGGCAGATTTTAGTGATTAAACTAAGTTAAAAAAAATTTCTTTTTTAAAGTGACTGTCCTTTTTTTTTTTTTTTTTTTTTTTTTGGAGAAATAAGAGGCCAAGAAGGCCTCTTCTAGAGCACCCCCTTCACTGAGAGGACCCTATATAGGCTTGTGGAAACTAATCAAGCATTTCCCACTTCCTGGCCTCCCCAGGGGAGCTGAAGCTCTGATGCTCATGAATGCAGAAAGATAAAATTGGCTGACTCTGCCCCCTCTGGAGCCAAGCCTCAGTATCACTGGGCTGTTAGGTAAATCAGGCTTCATCAGCAGATTCACCTCTTCCCTCAGCCTGGTGCTACTTCAAGCTGGCTTATTTGCTCCCCAAAGCTGCAAGGGGGTCCCGCAACCAAACCCACAGAAAGGAAACCCCTCTCCAACTTCTGTCAGAACCCTCTCACTCTTGGAGAATGCTCCCTCTCACCAGGTTGCAGGTAGGAGTCGGGGCGTATCCCTAGGCAGCTAGGTAGATCAACCTTCCTCAGCAGATTAATCACTCCTCTCAGCCTGGTGCTGCTTCCAGCCAGCTATTTTGTTCCCCAAAGCTGCAAGGGGTTCCAGGAAGCCAAATCCACAGAAAGGAAACCTCTCGACCCTCCGCCAGAGCCCTACCCCTCTTGGAGAATGCTCCCTCTCACCGGGTTGCCAGCAGGAGCCAAGGCTCGTCCCAGCCTTTCCCCCTGAGGGTGGGGCTCAGCCGTCTGTGTCAACTACCACAGCCAGGGGAAAAACTCACAAATCTTTCTTGAGCAATCCACCTCGCCATCCAGCTCCCTCCAGATCGATGTCCCCAAGGTTCTCGCTCTGTGCGCCCCCAGCATAGACCACTCAGGCAGGATCCTGTCCCCAATCAGCCGTCCTCCAAGAGTGAGTTAGTGAGTGCCCCCCTAAACCAACACCATTTTCTCAATCCCAAATAAATTTGATAAATATATTTTCCATTTATTTAAAAAATGCTGGTGGAACTTTTTATCAGGATTGCATTGAATCTGTTTATCAATTCAGGTAGAACTGACATCTTAATGATATTTAGTCTTCCAATCCATGAGCATGGAATGTTCTTCCAATTATTTAGGTCTTTTTAAATTTCTTTTAACAATGAGTTGTAGTTTTCTGAATACAACTGCTTTACATTGTTGGTTAAGTTTATTCCTAAATATTTGATTCTTTTAGTTGGTGTTGTAAATGAAATTTTTTCCCTGACTTCCTCCTCAAATTGTGCATTGCTAGGGTCTTTTAAAGCCTATTTCATCTGGTACAAGTATAGCTACTCTGGCTTTTTTGTGTTGTTGTTACTGCATGTGTAGAATATCTTTTTCCAGCCTTTTACTTTCAAACTATTGATATCCTTGGGTCTAAGGTGAGTATCTTACAGACAGCATATGGGTAGCTCATATTTTCTTATCCATTCTGCCAGTCTGTGTCTTTTGATTGGGGAGTTTACCATTAACATTCAATGTTAGTACTGTAAAGGCAATTATTATTTCACCCATTTTGACCTTTGGGTTTTATCTGTCATATTTTATTTTCATAATTCTTTTGAATCTTTTAATTACTTTTACTGGTAAAATCTTCATTTCTAGACTGTCTTCCAAGTCTTTCCTGTTTTCAGACTGTAGCACACCCTTTACTATTTCCTTCAAGCCAGTCTCTTGGTTTCAAACTCTCTCATTTTCTGTTTATCTGTGAATATTCTAAACTTGCCCTCATTTTTGAAAGACAATCTTGCTGTATATAAGATTCTTGGCTGGAAGTTTTTCTCTTGCAGTATCTTAAATATATCATACCACTGTCGTCTTCCCTCCAGGTTTCTGATGAGAAATTGGCACTTAATCTTATTGGGTATCCCTTATATGTTACGCATTGCTTTTCTCTTGCTGCTCTCAGAATTCTCTCTTTGTCTTTGGCATTTGACATTCTGATTAGTATGTGTCTCAAAATTGGTCTAAATTTGGATTTATTTGGATGGGAGTATGTTGTGCTTCTTGGACAAGAATATCTATGTCCTTCAACAGGGTTGGGAAATTTTCTACCATTATTTCTTCAAATATTCCTTCTGCCCCTTTTCCCTTCTCTTCTCCGTACCCATGACACATAAGTTTTCATGTCTGTGCTGTCTTTTAGTTCCCTGAGACCCTGTTCAATTTTTTCCATTCTTTTCTTCATCTGTTCTTTTGTATGTTTACTTTAGGAGACCATTTCTTCAAGCTCACCAATTCTTTCTTCTGCCTCCTCAAATATGCTATTATATGATTCCAGTGTATTTTTAAAAATCATTTATTGTGCCTTTCATTCCCATAAGATCTACTATTTTCTATGTATGCTTTCAAATTCTTCTTTGTGCTTATCCAATGTCTTCTTAATATCCTTAATCTCTTTATCCATCTCATTGAATTTATTAAGGAGATTTGTTTGAACATCTAGATTAGTTGTCTCAACTCCTTTATGTCATCTAGAGGCTTATCTCATTCCTTTAAGTGGGCCATCTTCCTGTGTCTTAGTGTGGACTGTAATTTTTTGTTGGTGTCTTGGCATCTGGCTTACTAGATGCATTTATTCTGGGTGCAATGTCTCTCTTTAGTTTAGGGCTTTCTTGCCCTTTCTCCCTTCCTGGTTGTGTAGTAGGAGCCAAGGATGTGGTTAGTGCTATAAGCTGTGGAGCCTCAAGCCGCCCTCATTGCCCCAGGGATCAATGAAGCTTCTCCCAGTTTTCTCCTTTGACAGGAGTAGGGACAGAGCCACAGCCGGGTATGATAATCCAAGTCATGCAAGCCTGGACTGTAGTTGTCCAGAGAGACTGATGAAGCTTCATGCCCCTTTTCCCCTTGCCTGGGGCGGGGATGGAGCTGCAGGTGTGATCATCAATCTATGCTGTGAAGGTCCAAAATGACTGCAGTTTCCCCGGTAGACTTCAGACTGTTCAATCTGTTTCAGCGGAATGTACCTGCAGTTACCCAGGGAGGCTGGTACAGGACCCACCAGCTTCCTCCTTGCTAGACGTGGAGTTGAAGCCTAGGCTAGGGCTGCAGGCCAACCTGGGTGGAAAGAAGCTGGTCCCTACCTTCACTGTGATTTTCAGTCAGCTCCACTTCCTCTCAGGCCTGGAGAGGAGTTAAAATGTCAGCTGCTGGCCTCTTTCCGACTTGGACAGGTTCCAACTTTAGCTGTTCTTAGAGTTATACTTTAGCCAGCCAAATTTACTAATCATTAGCTGAAGTTGGTGCCCAACTGTCTATTCCTCCCCCAGATTTGGGAAGTGGAGTTTCTGATTCCAGCTGCAGAATAGCCTCTGAGGTGGCTTGTGCTGTCAGTGGAGGGTAGACACTGGCCTCCATGGTGTGGAGTGCTCTACTTACAAATCTTCTCTGCAGATGGGCAGTCTCCTCCTTCCATTCTTTCAGGGATGTTGCAGGATGCTCTTCTGGTTTCCTGGAGCCCCCAAACAGGTGCTTTAGATAGCTCTGGGTCATTACTAACTGCCCTGTAGCAGGAGCTGACTCTAGGAGCTCCTTACTCTGCCACCATTTTTCTGGTTGTCTTCAATGTTGTTTTAATTCCCTGTGCACATTTTTATGCCCTTCCTTACAACAGCAAAATTTGCTTCTCCAAAGTAAAATTTAATGCCACTTCCTCCAAAAAGTATCTTTCAAAATATCCATCTTCCTTACCAAAAGAACTTCTTCCTTCCCTAAACTTCCAATATCCATTGTCAATAAAATATGCCTAATTTTTTAAAGAAGCCATTCTTCAAGAATACTGCTATATCATTTTCCATATAAAAGCCAGTATTCAAGAACTGAAATATTTGTTAGCACTTTATGTGATAAATGAGAGTTGCTTATAGGTAGCTTGGTTCCCTTCATTCACTCCCACATACCAGTCTTATCCCACTTGGGATTCAATCACCTCAAAATTCTATCATGCCATGGTCCTTTGCAATAATTCTGAGTTGTTGAAATTAATATTAAAGCTGTAAATGAAAAAGTCTACAGGTCATGATTTAAAAAAAAATTTTGTGATTGCTGCTCATGTCTAACTTCCCTTAACCATAAGCACTTGAATATAGAATATGCCTCCAATTTTTAATTTCAGTGAACAATTGTCAAATAAATATAAGCAGTAGTTTTGTAGTGTTTAAAAAAAAAATACTTTTTCACAAGAGAATTCCCTGAATTGCATTGACTCCTTTAGATTTCAAAGAAACCGGAAAGAGTTTCTATATCTTCACCAGAAATTTAGGCACCTTGTAGAGAAGGCAGTGCCTGTATTAATATCAAAGCCATCCAGAGAGACTTGCATTCCTTTTTTCCCCACAAAGGCTGTGGCTGTGGAGGGAGTGACTGTGCCTAAGTGAAGTGATCAGCTTGCTGGTTGCCATGGCGATTCAGCTGTCCTTGTTGCAGTCAGCAGGTCTCCCAACTCTGCCCCTGTAGACCAGAGCCGCCCACCTGTTCTCTGCATTTTTCACCTGGCACACTGCCTTTTATCAAGCACAAGGCAGGGCTGAGAAACTTTTCTTTTGCCTTGAGCTCATCAAGCAGCAGAGTACAAGCAGGTGCAAAAGGATGCTTGGGGAAGGGATGTTGACAACCTCAGAGGAATTTGGGACGGCAGTTCCATCACACAGCCAGGTATCCCATTGCCCCTTTCTTTTAAGGAGCACAGCATTTGCAAGGAGATTATTCCTAAGGAAATCCTCCTCTGTTTCAAACATGCTGTTCTATATTCAGTGTCTCTGGAAAACAGATCCAGAACACAGGTGTCCCCACAGGCCTAGGACGGTGCTAAGCAGGAGGTAGGTGCTCAGTAAAGAGGGACTTTGAATCCATAGAGATTGACTGTGTTCCTGGAGGGCTCTGATGCTTTGCCACATTCAAGATTGGTCCTGGTGAAGGGAATGGAAGTGAACAACCTTTGAAGGATGGAAAATCAACTACTAGCAACGGAAGATCTTGCATTTTCTTTTACTATTTCCACAGTGTTTGTGTGAGCATCTACTCTGAGTTAGGCACTGGAAATGCAACTTAAATCAAGGCATGTCCTGTCCCTCATCTAAATTAAGTAGATCCTTACATTCCAATTATTAGCTATTCCTTTGGGTTACATTATTATATTTAGAAGACATCTCTTACAGTTCGTACATTTCCTAGAAATCATTATCAACAGTATTATCAATAATTCAAGCAATAGAAAATCTTTACATTTTTACAGCACTTTATAGCTTACAAAGAGATTTCACAACATTCATGATTTTTTTAAAACAATCCTGCGAGTAGCTGAGGCCAGATTCATCATCACCACCTTGCAGTTGTTGAAAGTGAGGCCCAGAGAAAGTAAATGACTTGCCCACATTCAAATGCCCGTGTTTCTCAAAGTGTGTTCCAGGGACCACTTACATTAGAATCACATGGAGAGGTGCTTTTCCCAAGCCCAGATTTTCTGGGTGACAACTCGTGCAGGTGGGCCTAGGAATTTTTAGTTTTTAACTGTCTCCCCACTAACTAACCACTTGGTTCACTCGGGATTTAACTCAGGTGTTTTGAGCCTTTTATGCTCTGTATGATATCATGGTGACTCAAGGTGACCTGGGAGAATCACTGCCTCTTGGTAACCTGATGCATGTTTGAGACTTGATTTATCTTTTTCAGGCTTTTCCTAACTACATGCATCTGTGGAAATAGGCAGCTTTCAGAATTTCTTCATCAGCTACCCTCCACCTCCAAAGGCTAAGTCTCAGAGCTCAGAAATGTGATCACTTGTATCTCCAGGAAACTCTTGCCTTTTTGCTGGTGACAGCATTTTGTCCCTGGTGTTTTCTAGTTTGACAGCTCATCATCAGATCCACTGTAAAGTGGCAGGAACCTCATTGTTCAATTAAGGATTAAGTGTCAGCAGAGTATGCAGAGGAGGAGAAGACCTGTGTGGAAACAGCTGAAATAAATGAGCTTTAACAAGCAGATTAGCCACCCTTCAAAAGGCAGGGCCCTCCCAAGATTTCAGGCATGATGCCTAGATGTAGTGGGATCCACAGTCTATTCTCAAGGCCCCTGTGTGCCATGCATTGTTCTTCATAAATTACTAAGTGTTTGACACAAGTAAGGAATTACACAAGTAATTCAATTTAACAGATATTTATTGTGCATCTGCTCTGCTATTGGCAAGAGGAATATAGCTGTGAACAATACAGACAAGGTCCCTAACCCAATAGTATAGAAGACAATCTAGCAGGGGCTACAGATGTCAGTAAGTAATGAAAAAATAATGCTGGCTTCCATGCAAGGTATAAGTAAGGTTTTCTGCCATCATATTGCAAGGGAAGTTAACAGACTTTCTCAAAGTGTGACCTGAGGACCAACTGGTCAGTATCCCCAGTGATAATGTTAGCAAAAATGCAAATTGCATGGATCCAGTCCCAGGCTTTCTGGGAATGGGCCTTGGGAAGTTTCATTTTACAAAATGTTCAGGTCATTTTCTTTTGCACACCAAACCTGAGAATCACTGGCATGTGTATGTGTGGACACAGGTGGGGGGAAGTTGTCAAGGAAGGCCTTTGTGAAGAAATGGTATGTGTGCAAGAAGAAGACCAGGATTCCTGAAACAGGGTCATAGCATCCTTCTTATGGGTTTTAGGTTTTATTCTAGGCCACGGAAGGGTTTTAGGCAAAGGAGGAGTATAGTCAAATTTCCATTTTTAAAAACGTAGTGTGAAGGGATTAGGGCTGTCTAGAGAAGATGGTAGCTATGAGGAGGAAGCTGTGCAATATTCTGCTGAGAAATACTACTGTCCTTTGGATTAGGACAGTGGCAATAAGAAAGAAGAGAAATTAATGAATTCAAGAGGTATTTGGAGGTAAAATCTACAGGATTCAGTGATAAAAACAAAACAAAGCAGGAAATACTACCACGAGCCATATTAGCTGACCCTTCAGCTTTGAGGAAAGCAGTTGGATTGAGATGCTGCTGCAGTGATGAGAATGTGCTCTATCAGGTGTGCTGCGTGCTCCTGCCAGCATATCCTTTATGGCCAAGAACAGGAATTTGTCTATACAAGAAGAGGTTGACTGGGATAAAGGTCTCAAATTCAGAAGACACTGGGTTTGTTTCAGGCTCTGCCATTAAATCACTTTGGCCCAGTCAATGTTTCAGGTTTCCCACATTTTAGTTATGATCTTTTTAATATATGATCATTGCATTATGAACTTTTCCTTCATAGCACTTATCATGACTTTTACTTAAGTTAAATATACTTGTAATTATTTATTAAATATCAGTTTCCTCCATTACATTGGAAGTTCTGATGTCCAGGAGTTCAGGTTGGTCTGTTTCGTGGCTCTTTCTAGTTTTGACAGTCTCTGAGTACATGATGGTGAATGAAAGAACTATGATTATTGCTTCAGAGGACTTATTGTTTTGAATAGAAGTCGATGAATATGACACTTAGGAGGTAAAAATTGGAAGAATCCAGTGACTGTTCAGATGTGGAGAGTAAGGGTTTGGAGGAAGGAAAAGTCTAGGAGGGTGCCCATATATGGGTACTTGGGTAGATGGAATTACCATTAACTGAGGTAGAGAAATCTGTAGGAGAAAGGCAGATATTTAATATACAATTTCAATTGGAGGCATCTAAAGCCATGTAGGGCATTCAATTCAAAATGTCTGGAAGGCACTCAGTTATAGAATTTTGAGGCTTTGGTAAGTGATCCAAGCAGGCGACCACACGAGAGATGTATGTACTTTAGAAAACTGTCATAAATCATATTTTTAAAAATAAGATGACATATGGAATGAATAAAAACCCAACTAACAATAGCTATTATTTGAAGCTCTGTGCCAACTACAGTTATGAGAGCTTTGCCTGGTTTAATTCTCACACCAATTCTATGGAATAGATACTCTTATGATCCCCAAATCAAAGAGGATGACATTGAGGCACAGAATATTTGAGTAAGCTGCCCAAGGTTACAAATGAAGTAAGGGGTATGGAGACAGTATTCAACCTCCAACAGCCCAGATCCAATGCCTTTACTCTCAAATTAATGCTCTTCCACCTGTCATAGCAGCCAGGTCTTCCTCCACCAGATCTCCTATCATAACATCTATTAACTGTCTGTCCCACTCTGGAGTTTGTAAAAGTCTTAAGATTACAGATCTTGCCTTATTGGTCTTTAATTCATCATTTTACAGATAAACAAACTGAGGCTCAGAGTGGTAAAATAACTTCCACACAGTCACATAGTGGAGAGTGAGTGGTCTAGGATTTGAACTCAGGTCTATCTATCTCCAGGACTTACAAATTTAATTGCTATGTCCATCTACTACACAAAACCATACTTTTTCATGAAACTTTTTGATTGGGTCAAAAGAGGGGTGGGTTTTGGTCTGGGAAGAAGGTAAAATAAATTTTAGTCTAGCAATTGCCACTAAGTCTGTTGTGTCAGGAAAATGTCACTTTAACCTCTCTGAAATTTAATTGAAACACAGATTACATAGGTTACCAAGCTTTAGGACTGTTAATAATTTTTGAAGAAATTATTGCAGAGGAAAAAAAGAGGTGGAGCCTTTACAGAAGGCCACAAAATAAACTTTAAAATACCAAATTATTATTGTTGTTGTTAACCAGAAACTGTTTTAATGTGATATCTTACTTGACCCTAATGATAAGTTTATGAGGTGACACTATTGTTAATTATTCATAACTGCCTCCATCATTTTATAGAAGAGAGAATTCAATAAATTAGACTTATTGCTTATAAATCAAGGACACACACAAGCATTGAAGGACAGAGCAATTTCAAGTCCAGGTTGTCTCAGACCCAAGCTTGAGCTATTAATGACTATATATTATTTCCCTTTGACTTATTGCAGAAATTATTCTGCTAAAATTGAGGTTTGACCAAAAGACAATTTGAGCAGGTAAATTTACCCTAGCAAGCTGTTTGTGAAAGAGCAGTGAATGAGGTATGACCACAATGAAAGCACATGGAGAAAACAGGGTTATTCACACTTTTTCAGCTTTTCCATCCAAATCTTCCAGTCTGTTCCTGCTGATGCCGAAAAATACTGCAGGAAGTCCTACTACATGAATAGTGTATTAGTGAGAAATGCAAAACTCATGATTTCTACTTCTCATTTAGACAGTGGGATGAAAACAGGTGCTAGGAAGTTAGGAATATTGTGATGGGTGGAGATATATAAGTTTATACAAATATACCTTTTAATATGGACTGAATGCAAGAGCTTCTCTCTTCCATTGCCTTCTTCACTCAGCTTACTTTTAGCTTTGGCATTTTGTACTCTTACAATTATAAATTATCTTAAATATACCCTCGATTTGAGCTATGGATAATAGGATCTTTAGTAGGAAAATAAACAGAATAAACAAATGCTGGTCAAAGAGGAAGAAATCCAGGACTGACACTATAAGTGAAATAGGTCCTACCATAATTAATGTTTGCCTGAAGTCTTCACTTGATTATATAGCTTTAACTGCCTCAATTTTAAGACATTTTACTCCTCAAGATATTCTTCTTTGAAAATGCAAATGCCCCTATAGGGTTGAGGAATGGTCATTCACAGCCTAGTATGAATTAGTTTATACAGTTTAACTCCCTAATTTTTAGGGCTATTCCAGAGTTAGAGTCTCAGAGGTCACCTGATCCAACTCCTCACATTAGAGCTAAGTCAATGAAACTAAGAGAAGGGAGTGGTTTGACCAAGTATCCACAGCTAGTTTCACAGTCAGCCTTAAAATCTAAGTATGAAGACTTCCAGTGCAGTGTTCTTTTTGTCAATATCATGCTGTCCCATATGTTAAAATACAGATATGATGTTACAGGAACAACATAATGTAGGATGTTGAGACAGATAGACCAGACTTCTCTAGTCACTAGTCTTGGGCTCCTGGGAATGTTTCTTATTTTCTCTAAGCTTCAATTTATTCTTCTTTAAAATAGAGATAAATATTATTTATCTCATTTTGTTTTTATGAAAATTAAATTAAATGCAATTATGCTTATATTGCCCTTAGCAAATGTCTGATGCCCAGGAAGTAGTCAGTAGCTAACTCCCCAAAATTTAATGCTTTCATATTAAGTGCTTCACATTTTGGAAGTGATTTTTTACAATAAAGGTGAATTATGGTTTTGGATTGGGATTTTCGTCAAAATGACATCTGTCCTTTCCATGTCTAAATCAATTACATTTTAGTTATGGTTGGCAAACACCACTATTAGATGTCAAGCTTGTAATTAGTAATAATAATAAAAAAAACTATCTTTGAAAATCTTCTTTCCCTAAGTGTACAGGGCTGAAAACATCTTGCAAAAATGATTATTTCTTGAGATAGATGTTTATGTTTATCATGGGAGGGCTGATCATTTTAATTTATGCCTGAGAATTTCCAGTTTATATAATGAAGTTCTGTTCTCACAAATTAAATCTCAGAATTGTTGGTTTTTTGAAGGACTTGAAGAAACTGGGTATTAGTGAGAATTTTTTAAAGGGAATTAAGCTCAGATATCTTATAATGTTGGAGGGTGTATTGGTCGGAGTCCTCTAAGGAAACAGAACCAACAGGAGAGATCTGTAAATATTATGGGATATTTTATAAGAATTGTCTCATGGGCACAAGTCCATATTCCACAGGCAGGCCACAAGCTGAGAACTCTGATGAAGTTTTTGATGAATTCCCCAGGAGAAGGTGGCTGGTTGAAATAGGATGGAAATTCTCTCTTCTGACTGCTGAAGTCATCACTTCTCCTTTGAGAGCCATCAACTGATTGGACGACTTCTCTCATTGTTGAAGGCAATCTCCTCAGTTGATTGTAGATATAATCAGCCATCGATGCAATCAACTTATTGATAAGTCCACTAAATGTCCTCACAGTAACAAACAAGCCGGTGCTTGCTTGTCCAAACAACAGGGCATAAAACCTGGCCAAGATGCTACATGAATTTAACCATCACAGTCCACTACTTGTCAACTTGGCAGCCATATACATTTCCTTAAACCATACTTAATCTCTGAATAAAAACAGTAGCAGTTTTATTCTTCACCTAACAATACTCAACTGTCCTATATATAACCAGAAATACACTAACTCTCCCCTGAATACTGTGTAAGTCTTTGGGTAATATTACACTCAAACTTGGTATCCTATAACTTAAATACTGCTGCATAAAGCTAATACAAATTATGTCATTTGATAACAGGAAAGATAGGAATGAAAACAAAGATATTTGCTTTATGTAAATATACAAACATACTTATAAGAAAACAAGGAAGAAATATTCCTAACTGTTACAGTCTTTGTTTCTGTAACTGGTCACATAGTAGCAGTATGTATTTATCATACCTTCTTCCACTCCCAATTCCATATTTCCTTTACCCCTGGCAAACAATTCAGTTGGCCTTGGTTCTTTGCCTGGTGGGGTGGACCAAATCTACATTCCTGAAGTTTCCAGGCCATTGTTAATCCTGCCTGCATTGGGTTGTTGCAGTTAATGAAAATCACAGGGCCTGGTAGTACTGAGCAACGTCGAGGGGATCTCTTATATTCAAGGCAAAGGCTTCTTTACCTTTTGTGTATAGCTGCAGTCCTTCCCCCTTGATAGTCAGGATCAGTCACCCCAGCCAGTACAATAACTTCCTTCTTTGTTGATTCAGAGGCAGGAGGAGCCCAAAGTGGCCAGATGGCAGTCTCAACTTCCAGTTCAATGGAATAATTGTTGTGTCTCCTGGTGGACGCACTCCTCCTTTTGGAGCTAAGACCTGTAAACCAGCAGAGATGAGGGTGCAGGGACAAGTAGCAAAAATTTTTCTGGTGGATCACTAGGGGTAATAGGGAGTGGTGTCACTCCCATTTCCACCCCCTGATTCTTGGACCTGTGAATAATGGCTATGGGAGAAATGGCACCATAGAGTGGATAGTGATTTAGAGCATACACAGCCTCGTGGAGAATATTGCCCCAGCCCTTCAAGATTGACACCTAGTTGGCACCATAATAAGTCTTCAAAAGGCCATTCTATTCTTCTATCAGTCCAGCAGCTTCAGGATAATGGGGAATATGGTAAGACCAGTGAATTCCATGAGCATGTGCCTATTCCTACATTTCATTTGCTGTGAAGTGGGTTACTTGATCAGAAGCAATGCTGTATGGAAAAATAATGGTGGACATGGCATTTTGTAAGTCCACAGATGGTAGTTTCGGTAGAAGCATTGCATGAAGGGAAGACAAACCCATATCCAGACTATATTCCAGTTAGAACAAAATGCTGCCCCTTCCATGATGGAAGTTGTCCAATGTAATCAGCTTGCCACCAGGGAGCAGGCTGATCACCTTGGGGCATAGTGCCAGATTGGGGACTGAGTGTTGGTCTCTACTGCTGGCAGATTAAGCACTCAGCTGTAGCCAGGTTGGCCTTCATAAGTGGAAGTCTATGCTTCTAAGCACATGCATAACCTCCATCTCTAACACCATGGGCACTTTGTTCATGAGCTCATTGGGCAATAAAAGGAGTGGTTGGGGAAAGCGGCTGACTGGTATCCACAGAATATGTCATTCATCTACTAGATTATTAAAATCTTCCTCTGCTGAAGTCACCCTCTGGTGAGTGTTCATGTGGGACACAAATATCTTCATATTTTTTGCCCACTCAGAAAGGTCTATATACATACCTCTTCTCTAGACTTCTTTGTCACCAATTTTCCAATCATGTTCCTTCCATGTCTCTGACCATTCAGCCAAATCACTGGCAAGAACCAATGAATCTGTATACAAAAGCACCTCTGGTCATTTTTCAATCCAAGCAAATGAACAACCAACCAGCACTTGTTGAAGTTCTTCCCGCTGAAGATTTCCATTTACCACTGTCCTTAAGGGATATTCCAGAAAGGAATTGTAATGCTGGAGTTGCCATTTCCAGGTGGTAGCTGTATATCATGCAGAACTATCTATAAACAGGCCTGAATTTTCCCTTCCTTAGTCAACTAATTGTAAGGAACTCTACAACAGGCCATAGCTATGGGCTAGGAAAGGGAAGTAATATAGCAGGAGTGGTGGCCATGAGCATTTGGGCACTTCCTCATGTAATTGACTTGTGCTTTCAGGACCTGCATTATCCCTATCTCTTATATACCATTTCCACTTTATGATGGATTCCTGTCATGCACACCTAACTTTATGGCTTGGCTGATCAGACAACACCCAGTTCATGATAGGCAACTCAGTTCTCATGGGAACTTGGTGGCTTGTGGTTAAGTGTTTAGTCTCCACTAAGGCCCAGTAGCAGGCCAAAAGCTGTTTCTCAAAAGAAGAGTAGTTACTTGCAATGGACAGCAAAGATTTGCTAAAAAATCCAAAGGTATACATTGTGATTTTCCTATAGCGGCCTGCCACTGGCACTTCCAGCACCATTGGATCTGCTAGACCATGTGGCCCAGGTGGCAGAGCTGCTTGTACAGTAGCCTGAACTGTCACAGAGCCTCCTCTTGTTCCAGTCCCCAGTCAAAACTACTAGTGTTTCAGATCACTCGGTAAATGGGCCAGAGTAGCACAACCAAATGCAGATTATGTTGTCTCCAAAATCCAAAGAGGACAAGATGTTTTGCCTCTTTCATGGTTGTAGGAGTGCCAGATGCAACAGCTTATCCTTTACTTTAGAAGGGATATCTCAACATGTTCCAGATCAGTAGAACTCTAGAGATTTTACTGAAATGGAAAGTCCCTGTACTTTTGTTGGATTTATCTCCCACCCTCTGATGCACAAATGCCTTTCCAATAAGACTAGTTTCTACTTCTTGCAAACTAGGTTAAATTAGCATATCATCAATATAGTGGACCATTGTGATGTCCTGTGGGAGGAAAGGATGGTCAAGTTTCCTGCAGACTAGATTATGATGTAGGGCAAGAAAGTTAATATATCCCTGAGGTCAGACAGTAAAGATGTCTTGCTGGCCTTGTCAGCTGAAAGCAAACTTTCTAATGGTCCTTACTAACAGCAATTGATAAAAATGGATTTGCCAGATCAATAGCTGTTTAGCAGGTACCAGGGGTTATGTTGATTTACTCAAGCAATGATACCACATCAGGAACAGCAGGTGCAATTTAAGTTTACATTAATCCAGTGTTATCTTCCAAGATCCATCTGTTTTCTGCACAAGCCAAACAGGAGAGTTGAATGGGAATGTGGTGGAAATCACCACTCCTGCATCCTGCAATTCCTTCATGGTTTCACTAATCTTTGCAATCCCTCCAGGTATCCAGTATTACTTTTGATTTGATTTACTATTTTGCTAGACAGGGGCAGTTCTAGTGGCTTTCACTTGGCCTTTCCTACCATAATAGCCCTCACTCCACAAGTCAGGGAAAAATTCTGCAAGTTGCTGAGTATGTCTATTACAATTATGCATTACAGAACTGGTGCAATAACCACAGTATGGATCCAGGGACTCATTGAACCCACTATGAGATGGGCTGAGGTAAAATCCCATTGATCACCTGACTTCCATATGTCCTTACTTTGTCTGGTGGACCACAGTGACATTTTGGGTTCTCCTGGAATCATTGTCATATCCAAGTCAATGTCTAATAATACCCCAAATGTCTGATCATTTCCTTTTATCCCAATGCACAGTTACTCAGGTGAAAGGCCATAGATATCTTTTGAGAATGCTGGAAGGAGTATTAGCAGTATAAATTTTTGGCAGTGTAGCAGTCTTTCCCAAAGGGACCCAACCTTCCCTTCATTCAAGGGGCTCTGGGTCTGTAAACTGTCTCAAGTCTGTGAATTAGGGGTCAGCAACACTCTGTTTCATAATTCAAGTTAGACTTTGGTTCACTTGATCTAGACCATTTATGCTTATGCAGATCAATTAAGAATTTAGGAGGCTGCACATCTATTTTACTTATAGGTATCCCATGATCTACCAGCCAATGCCACAGGTCTTTGTGAGTCAGACTATGTTGATTGCTGCTTTGAGTCTGCTGTTCATTATGGTAGCCATGCCCACCATGTCTTTACCAATTAAGTGCTGCCTTGTGGCTTCTGCCAACCTTGGATCTGATCATCCCCTTGTGTTTAAGGAGCCAAGTTCAGTGACAGAAGATCCCACACTATTATCAGATCTATGGAGAAAAGTGATCACAGAGCTCTTCAGGGAAAGATGGAATTAGTCACACAAATATATTCCTCACAGTCCTGCTGAAAGATGTGTCTTCTGGACATTCCTGCAGTAGGTGAGCATGTCTTACATGATAAATCCACTCTAGCATTCCAAACTCTATAAACCTTTGGATTTCCACATCTACATTATTCCAGGGTAGTTCTGGCATTTAAACCTCAGGTAATATAGGCCACCTTTTGGCCCATGTTTCAGCCAACCACCCAAACATACTGTTAGAGCCCTTTTTAACCTCTTGAACTACAACACTGAATTCAGAATTTATGCTTAGTGGGCTCATATCAATAAATACAGACTGATCCAGCTTTACTTTCTTTCCACCATTATCCAACACCTTTAATATCCATCCCCACACATATTCCATTTATTTTTGTCTACAAAAATTGGAAAAATCATGCTTTTCTTTTGGAGTATAGCACAACAACTCAAGAGTCATACTTTGCACCTCATCTTTTGAGGTCTATTGGGACTTCAGTCTAGTTACAGGTCTGGAAGAAAAGAGAGTTGGTAGGGATGGGTCATGAGAACAATTAGAAGTGTCTTGCAAGCCAGTTACCTCAGGGCATTCCATTACCGTTTCATCTGGTGAAACAGGATTAATCTCTTCAAACAGAAGGGGGAGGGTGTTTGCTCAGGGGAGATGATACAGTTTATTAGGCATAGCAGGGTTAATCTCTTCACATGGAGATTGGGTGGAAGATTCCTCATGACAGATTGGAAGTTGGTGGGAGGCTGGTTCCTGAGAGCAGACTGGAGGTGTGGTGGCTGGTTCCTCAGAACAGACCTTACAGGTTTATTTGGCAGAGATTCAGCAGAATCTAGGGTTTCAATGTCCTCATTGACATCATTATCAAATCATATGCCCCCATTCCAATTTTCAGTACCCCATTCCTTTCCACTTGGTGCCCTCACTTTAAGAGCAGACACTCTGCAAGGTTGGGAACTTAGTTTATGTTGTAGTTCAGCCACTTGCACAATGAGACTATGGGTCTGTTTTTCAGAAATACCAAGTCTGCAGCTACACGAAATAAGATTATGTCTCAGGGCACACAGAAACATTCATATCCTTTATGCAGCTCTTAAGTTGCAAATTGAAGTCTTCAGCTCATACTTTTCTTTTATAACTTCATCGAGCATAATTAGGAACAACAAGTCAACATCATTATACCTTTTAACTTGACCAAACTCAGTTAAGGTGTCAAAAATATTCTCATGCAGAACCCTACTTCTTATAGGCATTGTAGTAGTTGTATCCGGTGGTGATATTTTTGCATATCTCTATTGCCAACTCATGCATGGACTATCAATTCCATCTTGATTATTGGAAATAGAGTCATTAGTGCCTTTGAATCTAATCAGATTAGAGAACTCATTCCAAAAACCCATTAACCAATTCAGAAATCTAATCCTTAAGATTCTTTTTCTCAAGAAAAATTCCTGGTACCAAAGCTGTATTAGTTAGAGTTCTCTTAGGAAACAGAGCCAACAGGAGATATCTGTAAATATTATGGGATTTTTAAATAAGACTTGTCTCATGGTGCTGTGGGATGCACAAGTCCAAATTCCATAGGCAAGCCATAAGCTGGGAACTCCAATGAAGATTTTTGATGAACTCCTCAGGATAAGGTGGCTGGCTGAAAGATGGAAATTCTCTCTTCTGACCGCTGAAGTATTCATTTCTCCTTTGAAAGCCTTCAACTGAGTGAAAAAGGCTTCTCTCATTTTTGAAGGCCCTCTTCTTGGTTAATTGTGGATGTAATCAGTCATAGATTCAATCAACTAAGTGATGATTTAATTCCACAACATGTCCTCACAGTAACAAGCAGGCCAGTGCTTACTTGACCAAACAACAGGATTTTAAAACCTGATCAAGTTGACACATGAAATTAACTACAACATAGGGACATTAGAACCAGAGGAAAGGAGAAACAGCAGCTAAAAACATAATTTCTCTAGTAGATAAACTCTGTTATTTGCAAAAGCTCTGAACATTAGACAATTAACAGTATTTTAGCAAGCTTTTTAAACACAAATTTCAGTGAAGATTAAAATGAGATCAACTGTGTTTAGAGGCCTTAGTAATTAGAAATATGCAAATAAGCAAATCCTCTAGTTAGTCCATGTAAAAAGGCTGAACCCATTTGCAACAGAGAAACTTTAATCATATATTATTCATTGCAAGTACTGGATTGATAGTGTTTCAGATGAGGATAGCTACTTAGAAAAACCTCAAGCACATATTTTATAGTTAAATTGAAAGCTGGCTTCTGCCTAAGTTGTCAGAAGCTGGAAAGATTGTTGCTTCCATACTAACAATACGAAAAAATGGGATAATTTATAAAAGCACAACTTACCTTGAACCCATCAAAGAGCTGAGTTTTCAAGGCAACCAACTAGTCTGAAATCTAAGTACAGGCACTTACAAGGAGATGTAAACACTAGCATACCTGGGGCAGAGCATAGGCAGAAAAGAGAGGTGGCATACAAGCAGGTAGGAAAATTTCAGTTAAAATTTCTAAGAAATTGCTACGGCTAAGTGGACTATTATAAGAGGTTAAAAGCCCCAGGAACTGCAGACAAAAAGGGAAGTTGCATCAACTCACAGGTTCTTCACCAATCTCCACAGGGTGCTTAAAGAAAGAGCATAATCAAGGAAATTGATTGAAAGAAATCTCCCATGAGCTTCAAGCCTCATGGATGGTGTATCCACCCCTGCTGGACAGACATGAAGACTTGCCTGGATCCTTGACATCTATGAACCAAAGCCTTAAACCATTGGAGGAAAGTCAGCAAAACCTGTGACCACTGGGACACAAGTGAAGATCCACTGTGACTGGGGAAAGGGAAAAGAAAAGGAGAAAAAGCTCTACATCTGGGGACAGGGCAGAAAAATCAACCTGGACCCAGACTATCAGAGATCTCTTATTGTATCAGGAGAGGCAGTGTCACTGAAAATCCCACCCCTGACTGAAAGATAAAACACCTGGCCAAAAGCAACAGGAAACCCCCTCTGAATCTCAAAGCTAGGCTACAGAGCACTCAAATGAAAAGTTAAAACAGTGCACTGCTGAAAGAAGGGCAAATACTAGAGAGAGACCTTTTCTGAGATGTGTAAATTCACAGGAAAAAACTAAAGCTGAGGGCAAAAGAGGAATGTTAAGAAAAATCCTCTGGCAAACTAACCTCAATGTAAGGTAAGGCAAGGAATTTGAGGTAGGGAATATACTCTGAGTAACCATGACAACACAACATCCCAAACCCAGTTCAACTCCTGACAAGTGACTCAGCACTAAAGGTCTAGCAGCATCAGAAGAAGAATGTTCATTATTAGGTATCAATACTATTAGCCTCGGGTCACTTCTACAAATGATTTTCAAGACACAAGAGAAAGCAAGAAAAAAAATCCATTGTCAAAAGACAAAACAACAACAGCAACAACACTAGAACCAGACTCCGATAAGAACCACATTTTGGAGTATTCACAGGATTTCAAATTCATGCAAAAGATTTTAGTGGAAAACTTGGACAACCAATGTGAGCACACGAAGAATTTCAGAAAAGAGATGGAAACCATAAAAAAGAACCAAATGAAATTACTCTAAAGAATAAATATGGTAACAGAGATGGGAACTGCCTTAAGGTTTGTCAGCTGATTCAACACATCTGAGGAAAGAATCCGTGGACTTGAAGACAGGTTCCCAACTAAAGATTGTGTAATTTGAAGAAATTACCCAAGATGAAACTCAAAGAGAAATAAAGAATGAAAAACAAATGTACATAATGTCCATATCTGTGGAACAATAGAAAATGGTCTAACATATATGTAATTGGAATCCCAGAATAGGAGAGCCATAACAAGGTAGAACATATATTTGAAGAGACAATGCCCAGGAATTTTTCAAAAACAATGAAAGGCAAACCACAGATTGAAGAATTCAGAGAACACCGAGCAGAATAAATACCCAAACAAAAGCAGAAACAAACACACATACACATCTAGATATATACTCACATTGCTGAAAACCAAAGATAAAGTGAAAATCTTGAAGATTAACAGAAAAATTAAAGAAACATTTTATACAGGGGAATAAAAGCAAAAATTAGAGCATACGTCTTATGAGAAGGCATCTGAATCAGAAGACAATGGAGTGACTTCTTTTAAAGTGCTGAAATAAAATATGGTACCATTCTAATTGACATGCAATATTCACTCAACAGTGCTTTGGCAGACTGACATAATTCAGTGCCAGAATTAGAATTGACAGTTATCTTTAGGACACAAGTTTAAGAGCTAGAAATTGAAGTAACAATTCAAAGTACTGATGAAAATGGCAAATATTTTCTGAGCAATTACTCTGTACTAGACACTGATATAATATTTTTACATGTGTTATATGATTTAATGGTACTGACAATATGGTTGTTACATTTAGGAGAGTGGTTCCTCAGTAAGAATAAAGAATCCAGAATAGTTTTCTGGAGGTCATGGGCATAGAATCTAGCCTTGATTAGGGTACTTCTCCAGGACCTAGGAAGCATGTATAGCCCCAGGGGAGAAATCTGCCCCACCCCAGGAATGCTGGATTTGTATTGATATGCCACAATTCCAGGCCCCAGTAATTTGTATGCCTTCTTCTTCTTATAGCATTTGTAACTTCCTAACCTTCCCCAAATTATTAAAATAATTCTTCAAGTCTCTGTGCATATGTATGTATAACCACAGCAACTAGATGTGACAATCATTATATCTGACAGTTTTAAAGGTGATAAGTCTAATGAACAAACAGAAAAATTATGGCTGTTCCATATTTTCTGCCTTCATTGCAGTGAACGCAAACATGAAATATTCAACTCTCAGGTTTTCTAAGCTTATACAAGAATCCTGATGCCCTAGGTGCCATTACCTTCCTTTTGACAACAAAATCTTTGTATTAGTAATATCAAAAAAATAGTCATTTTTTTTCATTATTTATTCAAGTACCTGTAATATTCTAGGAACAGTGGTAAACACTTTATAATAATTTTCTAATCTAAGCATTCTGACAGTCCCATAAAGTAGACATTGTCATTATTATTCCTATTTCAAGGATAAGGAAACTGACACTAAGAAATTAAATGAATTTTTCAAAGGTACACAGATTATCAATAGCACTGGGAATGTGAAAACTTGAGTCTGAAGCCCATGCTCTTAATTGCAACATTATATTATTCTTAAACCACACCAAGCTTCCCATTATTGAACCCTATAGTGGTGTGTGGAACATAAATAATAACTCTGTTTTCTTGAGATAATGGACCACAGAGTCTGATTATACTCTAGTTAAAATAACACCACCTTACACTTGCATTAAAACTCATTTTGAAAGCTATTCTTCAGCAACAAATAGATTTTGAATATCAACTTCATGCCTAGTATTATTTACTTTTACTTTCATAGTTATTATTTAAGCAGCTCAAAGTTTCTAGCCATATATCCTGGCAGCTTTTATTTCACCAGAGTCTTTCTAATTGTTGGTCAAAAACACCTATGTCAGTATCACCAGAGTGCTTAGTAAAATTTCAGATTCTGGGACCCCATGAATCTGAACTTCTGAATTAGATTCACTAGGAAGGAAGTCCAGGAAATTGCATTTTTTAGACTTCCCTGGTACATCTTGTCTACATTCAAGTTTGGAACTACTGTAATAAACGATATTCATAAGAAGGTAAACAATTGGGGTAAGACTTTTGATTGGTAAAAAGAATAAAAAGAGAAATGATCTAGAAGACTGACATAAACATAAAATCTTGGTAGCATTTTTATCACCCACTGAATGCTTCTCAGAACATCATAGTTATAAACTATTATGGTTTTCTTCTGTTATCCATAGGTAACTTCTATTTTCAGTTCAATTCCATAAATTCTACAACTTGCCTCTTATGGTACTTCTCTGTGAGTGACCGATTTGAGGGAAAATTAGAATTGTTTGTATGCCTATTTAAGAATTTCCAATATACTACTACTTGCCCCAAACCACTGTTCTACAACAGAGTTGATCTTTCAAGTCCACATTGCTCCATTTAAAGCAAAATAATAAAATTGTACCCTCATTATTCAAACTCATATATTTTAATTAATTTTATGGCATATCTCTTTTCTAAGCATCTAGGAAGATTTAATGATCCCAGCGAGCTTTAGCTGAAATTTGGTTTCTTCTGTGAAAAAAGAATTGTATCTCAGAAAGTAACTGGATTGTATTTTGCAAAAGAAGAAAATCATAAGAAGATAGGAAGCTGTATGTATTGGTTACTTATGTAATTAGCAACACTCTGTACTCAGAATTCTGATATTGAGAGAGCCACATTACAATGTCCCAGTTACTAACGGCATATTGCAGGGTCTAAAAATATAACCACTGAGTCCACAATTCAGGCTTTCTTATCTATCAACTTCTTTTATCTGTAAGAATCACAAAGCACTTCAAAATCCAGCTAGCACTTCATTTCATCTCACCCTGTAGCAAATTGTAGCCATCTGTGGGTTCAATTATTTGTAAATTTTTATAATTTTATAGTCATATTGAAAGAAAAATATGATTTTTGTTTAAAAACCAAAAGCAGAGGATGGCACTACATCTTAATTTTCCTTTACCACTTAGAATCACATCTATCCTTAGGACTGGAAAGAGTTATACTTAACATTAGGCAGCTTTTTATTAATTTACATTTCATTTTTATATCATTAAGTGTAAAATCAGAATCTCAGTACAGCTTTTTTTTACTTAGAATTATCTTTTTTCTCTTCTATACTTGTTGAAACTTGAGCTATTTCTACCTCTAATGTGATCACCTCTTGTTTCTTACTGCCTGAACCTAATTTTACACAAATTCAACCAAGAAATTTCATACTTAAAAAGAATAAACAATAGGGAAGTTTAAGAAAGACATCCCCTGAAACAGTCTCCCCTCAGAAATAACTAATAAAAGGACAAATCCATTTTCATGAAACTCTGGAGGACAAAAGAGACTGGAAAAGGATTTGACAAATGCTAAATCAAAGAAAAAGAGAAAAACAAAAAAATAATAGGAGATCTTCCAACTGGACCCGCCAGTCTGGACCCCTCCCCTTCACTCAATCCCACATGGCTTAATAGTCACACAGCAGCACCACAGCCCAGTGATCTCCTGGCACAGATGCAGACCATAAAGCCACTTAGAGTGGCAAATTAGAATCGGATACAAATCTCGGCCCAGAGCTCAAGTCCACAGAAACCCACCCACGGTAGAACACAAGTAGCTAAAGAGGACCATATACAAAAAGGCCCCCAGGAAATAATAGTGACCATGGCAGAACTTTTGGCCAGAGGTGTACACACTCGGCCCAGTCTGATTGCCGTATCACCTAAACAATAAAATAAACCTTTTTGTATTTACACCTTCTGGCTCCCTGTGGCAAAATACTATAGTGGAGAAGAAACTGGAGGCAGAAAAGCCTCACAGAATAAAAAGGATTGATAACTGAACTGCTATAAAGCAGGATGGGTCATAGAACTGAAAAGTTTACTGAGTGAGGGAGAGAAGTTAAAGAAATCATAGGTGTTGGGGAGAAAATTCCACATAAGAACAAATAGGACAGATGAGAATGCTCAGAGAAGGAACAGAGGAAAGGAAGTTTTCTCCTGGAGGTGAAATAATAGCACATAAAAGGGGAATCTTAAAAGTTGTACCCATATCCAGGGTTAGAATTGGGTGCAGAAGACCTGAGAAAATCTGAACAGTTAAACATAGGCTACTCTAAAGTTCCAGTATAACTTGGACCAAGAGTCAAAGAATAACCTTTACACAAAGTCAATCAACAAAAAACCCTAAATAAGAGGGAGAAACTGGCTATCAGAGTTAGTTAGCATAGAAAAATAATCAGATGCACAGACATCAGCCATCCTTTATAAGCCATACTAAAACCAGGAAGATATGGCTCATTCAAGGGACCAAATTAAAATTTCAGAAGAGAAACAGACTTTGGAACAACTAACCAAATAAGTTTAAACAAATCTTCTAAATTAATTCTAGGAGATGAAGGAAAATATGGATAAAAATAAACTAATGGTGGGTACAGGGCTAAAGGATATCAGAAGACAATGTGTGAGTAAAAATTAAGATTAGAAAGTTTAAAAAGAAACATAACAAATTATGGGGATGAAAGGCAAAGTAATGGAGATTAAAAATGCACTAGAAACATACAACAGCAGATCTGGACAGACAAAAGAAAGAACCAGTGAACTAGAAAACAGGACAATCAAAATCACACAGCCAGAAAAACAGATAGAGAAAAGAATAGAAAAAAAATTGAGCAGGGTTTTAGGGACTTGAGTGACAGCATAACGTGTAAAAATATATGCTTCATGAGAGTCCAAGAAGGAGAAAAGAAGGGGAAAGGGGCAGAAAGAATATTTGAGGAAATAATGGCCCCAAATTCCCTAACTCTTATGAAAGACATAAACACAATTATCCAAGAAGCAAAATGTACTCCAAAGAGAACAAACCTTAGTGTACCTACTCTAAAACACGTACTAATCAGAATGTCAAAAGCCAAAGATAGAGAATTCTGAAAGCATCAAGAGAAAAGCCATTGTTATGTACAAGGGAACCTCAATAAGACTAAGTGCTAATTTCTCATAAAAAACCATGGAGATGAGAAGGCAATGATATATTTAAGATTCTGAAAAATAAAAACTGCCTGCCCAAAATTCTTTATCCAGCAAAACTGCCCTTCAAAAATGAGGGAGACAAAATCCTCAAGATTTAGGGATGCATAAACATATACTTATGCACATATAATTTAATACATTTCATTTGATTCAGAGTCCAAATAAGGTTCATTTGTTGTAATTTGTTGATATGTCTTTTAACTCTCTTTCTTTATACAGATTTTTCGTAGCTTTGTCTTATTAATATATAAATTTTATTTTAGACCAATTTTATGTTTACAGAAAAATTGCACAGAAAATAGAGAGTTTCCATATATCCTCCCACCCCCCCAACACACATACACACATTATTTGTAACTAAAGACCATAGTTTCCATTAGGGTTCAATTTTTGTGTATACAATTCCATGGGTTTTGACAAATTTGTCATGTCATGTTATCTAAAATTACTGGACCATACAGAATATTTTCACTGCCCTAAACATGTCCTGTGCTCTACTTATTAATCCCTTCCCTCCACTGCACCTATTTCCCCTCAATCTGTGGCAACCACTGATCTTTTTACTGTGTGTAAGCTTGTCTTTTCTACAATGTCATATAGTTGGAATCATACAATATGTAGCAGACTGGCTTCTTTCACTTAGCAATATGTATTTATTATTTGTCTGTGCCTCAATAGCTCTTTTTTAAATCTGTGAGTAATATTCCTTTGTATTGATGTGCCACAGTTTATCCAATCACTTTTGGAAGGGCATATAGGTTGCTTTCAATTTTTGGGAATTATAGGTAAAACTGCTATAAACATTCATGTGCAGGTTTTTGTGTGGATGCATGCAAGTTTTCAACTCATTTGGGTAAATAAATAGGAGTGCAATTGCTGGATCATATGGGAAGCCTATGTTTAGCTTTGTAAGAAACTGAAAATCTGTTTTCCAAAGTGGCTGCACCATTTTGTATTCCCATCAGCAGTGAATGAGAGTTCCTATTGCTCTACAAAAACCTCCGCAATATTTGAAATTGTCATTATTTTAGATTTTAGCCATTCTAATAGGAGCATAGCAGTATCTCATTGTTATTTTAATTTGCAATTCCTTAATGATATAAAGTGTTGAGCATCTTATTCTGTGCTTATTTACCATATGCATATTTTCTTTGTTCACTCTTTTGCTCAACTTTTAACTTGTTTTTATTATTGAGTTTTAAGAGTTCATTTGTATATTTAAAATAGAAGCCATTTGTCAGATATAGGTGTTTTGTAAATAGTTTTTACAAGACGGTGGCCTGTCTTTTCACAACAGTGTCCTTTATAGCACACAAGTTGCTAATTTTAATAAAGTCCAACTTGTTTTTTTTTCCTTTCATGGATTATGCTTTTGGGGTTATATCTAAGAAGTCATAGCTAAACACAAGATCACCTAGATTTTCTCCTCTGTTATCTTCTAAAACCTTTATAGTTATGCATTTTACATTTAGGTCTAAGATACATTTGGATTTGATTTTTGTGAAAGGTATAAAGTCTTTATTTAGATTAATTTGTTTGCATGTAGATGTCCAATTGCTCCAGCATCATTTGTCGAAAACACTATCCTTTCTGCTTTGAAGTACATTTGGTCCTTTGTCAAAGATCAGTTGACTATATTTGTATGAGTCTATTTTGGGGCTCTTTTTTCTCTTCCATGGATCTATTTATCTATTCTTTCACCAATATTGTGATGGCACTTTTAGGTTTTCTGCTTTTCTGTATAAACTTTAGAACCAATTTGTTGATTTCCATAAAACTTGCTCAGATTTATATTGGGATTTTATTGAATCTATATGTCAACTTGGGAATAATTGAAATCTTAAAAATATTGAGTCATCTTATCCATGAACATAAAATATATCTCCATATGATTAGATCTTCTTTGATTTATTTCATCAGAATTTTATAGTTTTCTTCATATAGCCCTTGTACATATTTTGTTAGATTTACACCTAAGCATTTCATTTTTTGGTATTAATGTATGGCATTGTGCTTTTAATTTCAAATTCCAAATTTTCATTGCAGGTATATAGGAAAGCAATTGACTTTTGTACATTAATCTTGTATCCACAAACTCACTATATTGCTTATTAGTTCCAGCAGGTTTTTTGTTGATTCTTTGTGATTTTCTACATAGACAATCATATCATCTGCAAACAAAGAAAGTTTTATTTCTGCCTTTCTAATATGTATTTCTTTTATTTCCTAAGTGTCTTATTGTATTAGGTAGGACTTCCAGTACAATGTTGCATCTTATTTCTCATCATTAAGTAAAATGTTGACTGTAGGTCTTTTGGTATATGTCTTTATTAAGTTGTAGAAGTTCCCCTGCTGAGAATTTTTTTTTTATCCTGAATAGGTGTTGGATTTTGTCAAATTCTTTTTCTGTATCTATTATTATGATTGTATGTATTTTCTTCTTTAGCATGTTGATGTGGTGAATTATATTAATTGATTTTCAAAAGTTGAACCAAACTTGCTTAGGCTGAATAAATCCCACTTCATCATGATGTATAATTCTCTTTATACATTGTTATATTCATTTTCTAATATTTTGTTGGGGATTCTTGCATCTATGTTAATAAGAGATATATAGGTCTATATTTTTCCCTTCCTGTAATAATCTTATCAGGTTTTGGTATTAGCATAATGCTGGCCTCAGAAAATAAGTTAGCAAGTATTCCATCTGTTTCTGTTTTCTGGAAGAGATTGTAGAATGTTTGGTGGAATTCACTAGTGAAACCTTATAGATCTGGTATTTTCCGTTTAGGAAGGTTATGAATTGTTGATTACATTTCTTCAATATATATAGGCCTATTCAGATTATCTATATATCCTCATTTTGGTATATTGTGTCTTCCAAGAAATTGGTCCATTTCCTATAAGTTATCAGATTCATGGTTATAGAGTTGTTCATAATATTCCTTTATTATCCTTTTAATGTCCATGGATCATAGTGATGGCTACTCTTTCATTTCTGATATTAGTAATTTGTGTCTTCTCTCTTTTTCTTTTGGTTAGCTTGACTAGAGTTTTGTCAATTTTATTGATATTTTCAAAGAACTAGCTTTAGGTTTCATTGATTTTTTCTCTACTATTTTCCTGTTTACAATTTCATTGATTTCTGCTTTAATATTTTTATCAGTAACCTAATATACATTTGACATAAGGACCACAATACTTTGGATTTTTTATCTCTTATCCAAATAGCCTTTGTCATCCTAAGTGTGAGTAATATTAGTCACATATATGTTAATGATAGGACTGAAATTTGAAATGTATCAAGGGCATTTTAATACAGACAGCTTAAGAATATAAATTACACTTTATTTGATATTCAAAATAATACCTCATCAATTAGTAGGTTATTGATCCAGAACAATCAATATGAATTTTATGATTGTGATTATTCAGGAATGAGTATGTTTTATCTTTCTGTAGCTCATCTTTTCTTCAAATATATTGTAAATTAACAGTACTAACCACATTATTGATGGATAGTATTCAAAATATGTTAGAACAAACTATAAGTACTCAAGAGGCTTTTCTTTTCTTTTTCCTTTTTTGAGAAGTTGTGAGTTAACAAAACAATCATGTACACCATACAGGATTCCCTTACAACACCCCACCACCAACACCTTACATTGTAGTGAAAACTTTACAAATGATGAAAGAACATTGTCCTAATATTACCTATACTCATGAACCTTTTAAAAGCTTTTATTTACATAAAACAATCATTATATTGATTTAAAAATTTTTGTATCTATTCATTTAAAAGGTCCATAAGGACGTACAACGTGGTAATCACTAAGCTTTATCTGAGTTACCATATCATTGGATGTAATGAATTGATATCACATTTTTTTGCTCTAATTTTAATTTGTTTTCTTCTGCCTGCTTTGGATTGAATTTGTTCTTTTCCTAGTTTCCTAAGATGGATACTAAGATTGTTGATTTTAAATCTTTCTTCTTTTCTAATATATGCATTCAGTGCTATAAATTTCCTTCTAACTACTGCTATTGCTGCATCTTGCAAATTTTGATAGTTTGTATTTTTGTGTTATTTCAAAATATTTTTTAGTATATCTTGAGACTTTTTAAACCCATGAGTTATTTAGAAGTGTGTTGTTTAATCCTCAAGAATTTGGGGTTTTTCTGGAGGTCTTTCTGGTTTGATTTCTACTTTGATTTTATTGTAGTCTGAGAACATTCTTTGTACAATTTCTTTTTTTGGCTTATTTTTATGAAAAAATATGTCATAAAGTTTTTTTTTCCCTTAGGGAGAAAACTTGGAACATGTTTAATAAAATTGAAAAAGCAATAGTAAGGTGTCTTAGCTTGAAAAAGATTGGGAATCACTGGTTTACAAGTTATAATCAAACAAAAGAACAACTGACTCAAAAATAACAGCCATAGTTAGCTGATTTATGCCAATGGCAGCAAACAACAGGATCAACTAGGGCAAAAGAAATAACTGTGTGGACGCCCTGATAAGTGTTTAAACAGACTGATTCACTGAGACATCAGTATAGATATATCTTGCTTTAAACAACACAGAAGTTCCTGAAAAGTTACGTGTAAATGAAATAATAGCAAACATATTAGGAGAGGTAAAAGAACTTTGGTGGTGAATTCTTTTGTGAATAATCACTTTCACCTTTGTAAATCTAAGAATTTGCTTTGCTTAAGGTGAAGTATATCTAGCTGCTACCCCTCTGAACTGAGGCATCAGCATATTCACCTAACAGTGCTCCAGCTGGGGCAGTGGCACAATTTTCAAGTTTGTGTTTCTATTAAGTAAGTAGTGTTAAGATATAGTCAGCCAGGGAATCCAACTGCATCTGGCAAAGCAGGCCTAAGGGTTGGATTACTACACTTAACAATAATTTCAAGTCAACAAATACTTATTATTTTTATTTTTAAAGAAGCTTTAAATTACGTAAGTGTTACATCAGAAATAAAGGGGATTCCCATATGCTCCCCTCCCTCCCCCTCTCACATTTTCCCCCATGAACAACATCTTTCATTAGTGTGGTACATTTGTTACAATTGATGAACACATACTGAAGCATTGCTACTAACCATGGACTATAGTTTACATTATGGTTTACACTTTGCACTGCACAATTTTATAGGTTTTTGGCAAAATGTATAATGGCCTGTATCTGTTATTGCAATGTCATGTAGGTTTTCAGCCTGCTTTCTGCAAAGCACAGGAGAAAACCTCATCAATTCATTGCAGATCTACTTCCTTTCTCCAAAATCTTGAATCAGGGACTAGGCCTGGAACGTCAAAAGAAATACTTCTAATCCTCAAAACTGGCTTTAACCAAATTAGCTGCCTAACTCCTTCAAATTGGTGTGTATGGCAACGGAAGAGGTTGACATCTCCATGGTTGATATTTAACAGCACAAGAATCACAAGTCATATAACTGGTTAGTGAAAAATTTTGCTGGTGAAAAATATTTTTCAAATAGTTCCTTTTTTTTTTTCCACTTACTGTAAACAAAATAGATTCTCAGGTAAATTCTGTGGAACAGTTAAAGTCATTGATGGTCTTGGGTTGGGTGATGTATTTCAGTCCTGCTGATAGAAATAAAAATTTCTTTCCACCCACCATAATTTTATACTCTTATCCTATACCACAGCAGTGATGCTTTGGGCAAGGAATAAGCATGGTAGTACCAGTTCCAGCCAGTTTTTTCACTGTAAATAAATGCAAACCTCACTTTGCCTATGGCCTCCATTTCATGTGCCTAATTTCTACCAGGTCCAAGTCACATTTAATCGGTTAGGCTGATGTTCATTTTCTCTCTCTCTTCTTTTAAAATGCTTCTAATAACAATGCTGCCTATATATGTACAAGTGTGAATGGAAAGAGTATGTAATCTGTATAGTCTTTTCTAGACTGCGTACACTAATAATTAGTAAATAATTAAGGAATATTACTAATAAAGGGGTACTGAAGTTTTCAGCTGTAATAATGAGTTTTTCTATTTCTCCTAGCAGTTCTTTTTTTTTTTTTTTTTTAGTTAGTCCAGTAAAAAGTATTTTATTGGTAATGGGGGGAAAGAACAGAGCTTGCTGAGAATTTGGAGAAAAGGGTAGAAACACCGACTAAGATTTCATGCGGGTTCCTCTAAGGCAGAGAGAGCCTCTATCATTTTTAACCTCATGTATTTTGATGCTCTATTGTTAGGTGCATGCACATTAAGGATTGCTATGCCTTCTTTGAGAACTGACCACCCTTTTTCATTGTGTAATGCCCCTCTTTATTCCTGAAAATTTTCCTTGCCCACAAATCTGCTCTGTTTGAAATTAACATAGCTACTCCAGCTTACTTTTGATTAGTGTTAGTATGATATGTATTTCTCTATATCTTTACTTTGAATCTATCTGAATCTTTATATTTAATATAGGCTTCTTGTAGAGAATATATAGTTCTATCCTTTTTTTAAAAAGCACTCAGTCTTTTTCTTTTGATTGGTATATTTAGACCATTCACATTTAAATTTATTGATATTGTTGGATTAATTTCAATTGAGTTGTTATTATGACTCCATTTCCCCTCTTCTCTTAGCATTTCAATTATGTTTCTTTAATTATTCTAATGGTTGCCCTGGAGTTTACAATACACATTTACAACTAATCTAAGCCCATTTTCATAAAACACTACACTGTTTCACAGGTAGTACAGGTACTTTATAACAGGCTAATCCCAATTCCTTACACCTGTACTGTGTAACAAAGTCCAGTTATCCATAAACTATGATCATCCAACATAGTGTTACTATTATTATTCTGAACAAAATGTTTTCTTTTAGATCAGTTAAGAATGAGAGAAGCAAAATATTTTATTTTACTTTCATTTATTTTCTCTCAAATGGTCTTCCTTTGTTTACATAGGTCCAGGTTTCTGAATTATATCAAAGAATTTCTTTTAACATTTCTTGCAAATTCAGTCTACTGAATAAATTCTCTCAATTTTTTGTTTGTCTAAGAAAGTATTTCCCCTTCAGTTTGAAGAATAATTTTGCTGGATATAGAATTTTAAGTTGTTGTTGTTGATGTTGTTTTCTTTAACCCTTTAAATAATGCATTCTTTCCTTGCTTGTATGGTTTTTGAAGATGTAATTTATCTTTATTCCTCAAGAGGTAAAGAGTTTTACCTTTTAAGCATGTATGTTTCCTGTCCCAGACCTGGAGTTGGCCATTTCTTCAAGAAACCCTAGTTCCTTTTATGGGAAATAATATTTGGAGACCCCAATACAGGAATTAACAGTGTTCCTTGTTCCTTGTTTTTAGGCCTTTTCATGGACAGAGTTTTGTTTTAAGGATCAAATATATCTTGGGTTCACGCTTTCAATTCAAATTTAAGGTCATGCAGTGTTTTTATATATCTTCAATCTTTCATCTGTATCTCCTTTCTCGCACAATGAAATTTACACTACCATAATTATTCTGCTTTATTTGAAAATACACATACTGCTCTCAATAAAAATGCCAAGATGACTACCAACAATATGATTACTTAAAACTGTTTAAATCATTTTGCTGCTCCTTTTGTCCACTAGGTATGGATAGTCAAATCACTTCATTTACAAAATCACTTGGAACAGTTTCTCCATGAGATATGCCTCCAATTTGATTTATAGGGTCATTCATTTCATCTTCCTTTAGATTTTAATGTTACTTTATATTTATTTTGTTTTATTATTAAGTTATTGTATAAATCTGCAGTCAAAATCTATAAAACAACTCTACCTTACTTTTTCCTCCCATAGTTAACTATTTCTTTTGACTTCTTGATGATAAATTTTCTATTTTTTTTTTTTTAAATCAGCAAATACATATTTTTGTTTGCATCTTTTCCTTTCCTTGGATAAATTGCACGCACTACATACTTGTTCATCCACCGTGTCTTTTTCACACAATACATGCTGGAGATCATGCTACAATGGTTTAGAGAAAAATGCATTATTCCTTCATAGAGTACACCAAAGAATTCAGGTATCACAGTTTATTCACCCAGTTCCCTACTGATGTATGTTTAGCTGGTTTCCAGTCTTGCAAATTGCTGCAGTTCATAACTTGGCGCACATATCTTTTCATATATTTAGCTGACATAACTTTTAGATTCTTAGAGATGGGATTGCTAGGTGAAAATGTACATGTATAAGAAATTTTGCTAGGTATTGCCAATATTCCCTTCATAGAGATTGTAACTGTTTGCATTTCCACTTAAAATATAAGAGAAGGGAGGGTGCCTTTTTTATATAGATGTACCAATAGAATATGTCAAATTTTTGGATTTTTGACAATCTGAAAGGTAAATAATAGTATTTCAGTGTAGTTTTTATTTGCATTTCAATAAAGTTGAACATCTTCTGTGGTTACCTGTCATTTGCATTTCTTTTTCGGACTGTACATATTGTTAGCATTCAAGACTCTCCAGTGACATTTACACATTTATGGTAAGAGAAATAGGAAACCATTGATGAGACTTGAAAACAGAGGTAACTTGATCATATGTACATTTTGAAAAGAATCACTGTGCTTGTAACATGAAGAACAGATTGGAGAGAGGCAAGAGTGGAAAAGATGGACCAATAGGAGGGTATAGGTATGGTCTAGGTGACTACTGGAATGAAGTAGGTAGTCATGATATATTCAGGAGAGAAAAATTACAGCATCTGGTATAGGACCAAATTCAGAGAAAGAAGGAAGAGAATACCAGAATAACTCTTAAAAGAACAAGAAAATAAAACATTTTCCCTCTTGCCATTTCCTCTTTCCTTTTCTCTTTATAGAACATCTTTTGTATGTTTTCCTCTTTATATGAAATCCTTTTTTAATTTAATAAGTGAAACAGATTTGAATTAAATTTTTGAAAAATATGAAAATATATTTACTGAAATAAATTGTGCTAAAGAGATTTCAATGAGTTAAATTGAACATCTGGCATTTGAAATGTGTTTAAAGTTTTGTCTGCATATGGCAAATTCCCTAGCTTCTCAAATGGGGAGTTCTTCCTCTCCCTAAATCCTGAGTAAAACAGGAAAACAAAAACATGTCCTAAAAGTCCAAATAGTCTGCTGGAGAATTTAATTAATACTGGTTCTTATGGTAGAAATATTTCAGTGTGGGTTGAATTTTTTGCAATTTTATCCTTACCTACCATCCTAACCCTGTTAGTATGTAACATTCTAAGCAGGTCATTATGCTCATCCCCAGCTGCACATGCCCTATTTGATGAGTGGAGGAATTTTTATGGCACTTCTCCCCCTTCAACACTAATCTGAACCCTACATGCATTTCACAGTTCGTATTTTAAAACATTCCTATATTCTTAGAAACTTCTCTATATATTCTTAACACCCACATGGGCTTTTCTTATTTTAAATGACAGGAGAGCACCAAGCAGTATAGAGGTTGAGTGTGGGAGGGAGACTGGAGCACAGGAGACAAAAATGATGGATTTAATTAAGAAAAGACTACCTGGGTTTTTTGCAATTTATGTGTTTTCCATGGATCTGAAGTTAATTTAGCTGTGTGGACTTGACAAAATTATTTAACTTCTTTGATTCTGTTTCCCCATATGTAAAATATACCAAATAATGCCAGAATTAGTTCCTTTACAGACTTTTTAAAGAAAGACTTAAGGACATATAGTAAAATGGTACAAGTAGTAAATCACTGTGAAGAATTTTAGTCACATTTTTACATACCTATCTTACTTTTGTCTTTTGGATATACAGTTGCACTCAGAAGTTTATAAAAGTAATTTTTTTTTGCCAATTCTTTAGAATATAGAATGCATCTTCCAATGAAAATACTTTTGGAATTTAGGTTCTGATCACACAGCCTGTATAATTTGGACTATATCAGATATGGATATGAATGTGTGTGTGAATATTTAGAGTAAAATAAGTGGCATATATGACAAAATTGTAGAAAATATTGTTGCACAACCACTAGAAATGAAAGTTGATTTAAAAAAAGATAAAATTGAATCAAAGATAATTTGAAAAATAATACTGATTACTGGTACTTGAAGAAAAGTGGGTTTAATTAGAGGAAGTACAGGAAATAGATACCTTTTGCACAGATTCTGAAGGAAATGTCTGAACACTTAAAAGCATTTTAGAAATTTATGGCACACATTTGTAATTAGACATTATTTAATTTCAGAACTTTCTTGATACAGATTAATAATCATCAACACTAGTCTTTAATCTTTCTCATGATGTCTTGATGAAAGGTGATTTAACAAAGATGAGACAGGGAGGTTGTTTCCTAACACATTGACAGGAAGTGGAAGAAGGAAAAGCTTAAAAGAATAATTTGATAACCACCTCTTATTGCATGGGTAAGTTGGGTCAGATAAATGGTTAGCTTATATTCTGTAAATACTAATATTTATTCTCTTTGCTTGCTATTGTGTACAGTCAGCTTTTTAATAAAAGGATAACATACATATTTTAAAAAAAATCTTTTATATTAATTTCATTTTTTTATTTATTTCAAAATTTTTAGGAGGTTCCAAGGACTGAACCCGGGACCTCATACATTTGAAGCAGGTACTGAACCACTGAGTGATCCCTGCTCCCCAATATACATATTTTTAAAGTGCTCAAATTGAGTGTTCACCTTGAAAATTTTTCATAATTTGAACATAACTGGCATTCTTTTTTTAACAAATCAATTTTATTGATACATATTAATAAAGCATAAATCCATTCAAAGTATACAATCAATGGTATTTGTTATAATCACATAGATGTGCATTCATCACTTCCATTAATTTTATGGCATTTCCATTATTCCAGGAATAATAATAATAATGATAAGCAAAACCAAATAAACTCTTCACCTCTCAATCTCTCTATGCTTCCCCTGCCATACATAGCAGCTATTCTGTTTTTCTTCTTTCTAGTATATTTGTATTTGCATTTTGTAAAAACAGTCTTATATATGCAATATTATCCATATGTGTATTTTACATGAGATTTCACTATGTTATACAGTTCCACATTACATTTTTTAGCTTTCCTTCTAGTAATCTACATGTCCTTAGACTTTCCCTTTCAATCAGTCATACCCATAAAATAGTTCTGCTAGTCACAAACACCAAGATGTGCTCTCATCATTTCCATTCATTTCCAAAGATTTACAAACAACCTTTTAACCAGTTCTGCACAGATTAACCTCAGCTTTCCATACTCTAAACTCATTCTATTTTCTGGTGACCTATATTCTAATTGTTAATTCCATGAGTTTAAATAATATATTTACTTCACAATAGCGCAATGATACAATATTTGTCCTTTTGTGTCTGGCTTGCTTCACTCAACATGATGTCTTCTTTCAAGTTCATCCATGTTGTCATATGAGTCATGACTTTATTTCTTCTTACCGCTGCATAATATTTGTTTATCCATTCATTGGTTAATGGACACCTGGGTTGTTTCCAACTTTTGGCAATCGTAAATAATGATGCTATGGGCAGTGGTGTTCAGATGTCTATTTGTGTCATTGTTCTCAGTTCTTCTGGGTATATACCTAGTAATGGTATTGCAGGTTCACATGGCAAGTCTATATTCAACTTCCTTAGGAACTGCCAGAGTCCTCCACAATGGATGAACCATTCAACATTCCTACCAACAGTGAATAAGTGTTCCTATCTCTCCACATTCTCTCCAATAAAATTTACAGTTTTCTGATTTTTTAATAAGGGTCAGTCTAATAGCCATGAAGTGATATCTCATTATAGTTTTGATTTGCATTTCCCTAATTTCTAGTGAGGTTGAACATTTTTTCATGCGTTTCTTTGTCACTTGTATTTCTTCTATGGACAATTGTCTTTTAAAGTCTTTAGCCCATTTTTTAATCAGGTAGTTTGTATGTTTACTATTGAGTGGTATAATCTCTTTATATCTCATGGATATTAAACCTTTATCGGATATATGATTGCCAAACATTTTCACCCATTGAGTCAGCTGCCTTTTCACCCTTTTGACAAAGTCCTTTGAGGTACAAAATAGTTTAACTTTGAAGAAGTCCTATTTATCTATTTTTTTCTTTTGTTGCTCATGTTTTGTGTATAAGATTTAAGAAACTACCACCTACCAAAAGATCTTGAAGATGTTTTCCTACATTTTCTTCATGGTTGTCACTTTTATATTTAAGTCCTTGATCCATTTTGCATTAATTTTTGTACTACATGTGAGATAGGGGTCCTCTTTCTTTCTTTTGGATATGACTATCCAGTTGACCTAGCACCATTTGTTGAATAGACTCTTCTGGCCCAGCTGGGAGGGCTTGACAGCCTTGTCAAAAATGAGTGTAGATGAGAGGGTCTATTTCTGAGTTCTCGGTTTTGTTCCATTGGTCAATCTGTCTGTCTTTATGCCAGTACCACACCGTTTTTTTGTTTTGTTTTGTTTTGTTTTTACAACTGTAGCTAAGTAGTATGCTTTAAAGTCAGGAAGTGAGAGTCTTCCAAATTCATTGTGGTTTAAGACACTTTTGGCTATTAAGGCCCTTTTATCCTTCCAAATAAATTTGATAATTGGCTTTTCCATTTATGCAAAATAGGCTGTTGGGATTTTTATTGAGATTGTATTGAATCTGTAAATCAGTTTGGGAAGACTTGACATCTTAACAATATTTAGCCTTCCAATCCATGAACATGGAATGTCCTCCCATTTATTTAAGTCTTCTTCAGTTTCCTTTAGCAATGTTTTGTAGTTTTCTGAATATAAGTTCTTCATATCTTCGGTTAAGTTTATTCATAAGTATTTGATTCTTTTAGTCACTATTATAAATGGAATATTTTTTCTGATTTCCTCCTCAGATTGCTCATCAGTACTGCATAGAAATGTTATTGGTTTTTATGTATTAATCTTGTGTCCTGCCACTTTGCTGAAGTCTGCTATTAGTTCTAATAGCTTTGTTGTGGAATTTTCGGGATTTTCCAGATATAGGATCATATCATCAGCAAATAGTGAAAGGTTTACCTCTTCCTTTCCGATATGGTTGCCTTTTATTTCTTCATCTACCTTACTTGCTCTAGCTACAACTTCTAGCACAATAGTGAATAATAATGGTGACAGTGGGCATCCTTGTCTTGTTTCTGATCTCAGCGGGAAAGCTTTCAATCGTTCACCATTGAGTATAATGCTAGCTGTAGGTTTTTCTTATATGCACTTTACCATATTGAGAAAGTTTCCTTCTATTCCTATCTTTTGTAATGTTATTTTTATCAAGAAAGGGTGCTGTATTTAGTCATATGCCTTTTCTACATCGAGAGGATCATGTGATTTTTCATCTTCAGTTTATCAACATGGTTTATTATACTAATTGATTTTCTTGTATTGAACCACTCTTACATACCTGGGATAAAACTCACTTGATCTTGGTGTATAATTATTTTAATGTGTTTTTGGATTCTGTTTGCAAATATTTTGTTGAGGATTTTTGCATCTATATTCATTAGAGATATCGGTCTGTAAGTTTCTTTTTTTTGTAGTATCTTTATCTTGTTTTGGTATTAGTGTGATGTTAGCTTCATAGAATGAGTTTGGGAGTTTTCTTTCCTGATCGATTTTTTTTTTCTCCTCTCAGTCAGCTGCAGTGATCCAGGGCCATTGCCCCAGCTTAATATCTTGGGGGTGGAGTAGGGGAGCCTTTCCTGGCCACCTTGGGGGTTTGGTGGCTCACATTTGCTGTTTTGGGTTCTTCATCTCTCTGTCCCTCACCCTTCTGGGATTTGTGTAGCACTGTCCCCCAAAGCAGGTCCCTCAGACAGCTTTTGGCTTTTTGTCCATTGTTTTTTTGAGAGAGTTGAGCCCTGCCTGCCTTTTCTCATGCCATCTTCCTGGAACTCCATAAACATTCTTTTAAGTTCTAAGAATAAAGGGAGTTTGGCCTGGTTTTGAACATTGCACAAATTCATGTACATAGTATGTACTTTTGTGTCTGACTTCCTTTACTTAATATTTATGTGTGATAGTGATCTATAACGTGGTATGGAGTTGCAATATATTCATTTCCAATGCTGTACACATGTATCATCTCTGGTGAAGTGTCTGCTCAAGTCTTTTGATTGTTTTGTAATGGATCTTTGCCTTTTATTGATTTGTATTGTTCTTTATGTAATCTGGGTATGCATCCTTCCATATTTTCATGTCTTCTCTTGGCTCTCATTGCACCACTTATCTTTGTACTCTCTTCATGGTGTCTATCACCATTAAGAAAACAGTAATGTTTGCTTTTATTGTTTGCCATTTTATTTTATCATTTTTATACAATACTTTATTTCATTAAAGCATAAGAACTTTTTACTTTTATTATGCATTTTATTTATGGTTTGGGCTATTTTTTCCTGTTTAAAAAATTGTGTTTACCCCAAGGTCATGAAGATATTTCTCTATATTTCTAGAAACAAGCTCGCTTCTTTATTATCCATTTAGTTATTTAACCTTTCTCATTTATACAGTCCATCTGGAATTTATTTTTATGTAGGATATGAAATAGGAGGATATGGTTCATTTTTCCCCATATGATTAGCTGTATGAGTTATATATTGCTACTTTAACAAATTTCCACAAACTTGGTGGCTTACAACAACAAAAATGTACTATCTTACTATTCTATAGGTTGGAAATCTGACATGGGTCTCACCCAACTGAAATCAAATTGTTGGCAGGGCTGTGTTCCCTTCTGGACACACTGTGGAAAAACTCATTCTCTTGCCCTTCATAGCTTCTAGAAGCTGCTAACTTCCCTTGGCTCATGCCCCTCTTTCTCCATCATCAAAGCCAGCAAAAGTGGGTTGAGTTCTACTCATATAGAATCTCTCTTCTGTAGTCATATCTCTCTCTGATTTCTCCTGCTGCTTCTTTCACTTTTAAGGACACTGTGATTACATTGGACTAACCCAAGATAATTTCCCTGTTTTAAGGTCAGTTAATTAGCAAACTGAATTCCCTTTTGCCATGTAACACAACATATTCACACATTCTGGAGATTAGGACACGCACATCTTTGGGATTATTATTCTGTCTTCCACAGTATACGACTGACAGTACTTTTGCCACTGCACTGCAGTGTCACATTGTTTTAAAACAATTCACCGTTTTCAACACTGTTCCAGTGGTCTCTTTATATTTTCTGAGGTTAATAACAACACAGTGTGTTAATTTCTGTGCTTTATATTACATTTTATTTAGTAGTTAGGTCTTCCAATTTCATTCTCCTTCAAGATTTTCTTGACTATTTTTAGTTCTTTGCTTTTCTCTATATATTTCATTTCGCAGATTGATGTTTCAGATTGCATTGAACCTATAAATTCACTGGGGGAGAACTGACATTTTTATTTTATATCTCAAATGGCCTTGCTATTGGTCAATTTTAATAATTATTCCATGTGGATTAAAAAATATATTTTGCAGTTATGGTTGCATATGTGCACGTGTGTACATGTACAGGTAATATATTGTATTATTTATGTTATAAAAATCAAGGTCTTTATTACTTTTATTTCTTTTTCTTTCGGATACTGAGAGATATTAAAGATCTCTTACTGGGGAGTAAATGTAGCTCAAGTGGTTGAGTGCCTGCTTCCCATATATAAGGTCCCTGGTTCGATTCCTGGTACCTCCTAAAAAAAAACAACTATTAAGTATGGTTGTTGATTGGGCCAATTTTCCTGTTAAGTACACAAGGGTCTTTTGCTTGTTTTATAGTTTTAAGCTGTTGTTTTGTGACTATAAGTGTGTGGATTAAGTCTTTCATTATGATGAAATGTTCTATTTTTTCTATAGTAACTTTTATTCTTTTAAATTCTATATTGTTTGATATTAGTATAACTATACTCGTTATCATTTGGTTAGGGTTTGCATAGTATATATTCTTCCTTTCTATGTTCCTATATTTAAATTATCTCCTGTTGGCAGCCTATCATGGTTTTAAATAAAATCTATCAAGCTTACATTTAAAATGGGATATTTAGTCCATTAAATATTTGGATTTAAATCTGTCATCTTACTCTTTATTTCTTTTTAACTCACCTATGTTGCTTTTTTGTCCTTTCTTGGCATTTGAAAAATTATTCTAATATATTTTACTATTCATTTATTTCTGTTTTCCCCTTCATTAGGTTGCTTGTTACACATTGTAAATTATTTTTAATGGTTACTCTAGATATTCTAATATACATTTTTAATTTATTAGCATTTATCATTAATTAGCTTTTACCACTTCCCAGATAATTAAAGTACCATAGAACATCTTTGCTCCATTTATCCCCTCGTGCCTTTTGTGTTGTTGCTATCATATATTTTAGTTGTGTATACTCCTAAACTCTAGAAAACATTATCATTATTGTTTTAAATAGTCAATATTCATTTAGTGTTGTCTACATATTTACCATTTCCTGTGTTCTTCAATCATGCCTGCATTTCCATATTTATGAGTTAATTTTTGTTCTGCAGTAAAATATTCCTTTATCTCAGGGTAAGTCTAGTAACTTTTTATTGAATCCCAGACATTCCATATTTAAAATTTTAGAGATGATTTTTCTTAATGGCAAGAAATTGGAGTAGAGACAGAGTACTTGGATTAAATCAGGAGTTGCAGATTTTCATGGCTGGGTTTTAGTATGTGTAAGTCATAGTCTGTTTTTAGTTTGCCTCATCCTATGGCTTAGTCCTTCAGGGTCCTCAACTGAAAGCTAGGGGTGCTCACAGGGCCCTGGTCTTTGGGCATCATGAACTCCAATTAGATCTTTCCAACCAGAAGAGGGCCTAGCTACTCTACCCATCTTCCCAGCTTCTTCCTTCTGCTTGGCTCATCAGACTTTAGTTCTGTGCAGTTTTAGGAAGAGGCAAATTAATTGAGGGGACAAGTTGTATGCTATATCAGGCAATCATATTGCAGTTCTACTTTCTCTGAGAACCTGCCCCTCAACTCCTAGCTGACTTTGTGGCTCTTCAATGCTTCAAATGGCTATTTCTATTTTGTTCAATATCTATACTTGTACTCAGCATGAGAGCTAAGCTGATCTATCATAACCAAAAGTGGAATTGTTGCTCTCAATACCTCTTTTAATTTTCATTGCACATTTTTCATGACTTCCATTTGGTAGATGAGTAAACTACATCTATGAAAGCTGATATAATTTGCTTGGGCCCACACCAGTGAGTGGTGGAGATATACTTGTTTTCTGATTCCGAAAGTTGTGCTATTTAAAATATATTTATATTTATATTTAATTATAAAGAGACTCTGGATCAAAATGAAATGTGATATACCTGAGGAACAGAAAATAAAATGATAGAGAAGCATAGGGTTTCTGAACCATGAATGATTTGAAACAAGGGTCAAGAATAATTTGGTTGCAATGGCAGTAGGGAAGGATAGATTCTAAGCATCCATTATAAGATGTACCTAAATCAGATAATCATAATTTAAGCAATGCTTATATGACTACCTCTCTCAGATATAAATTTCTGAATGACTGAGATTATTTAGTCTGTTTATCAATATCACCATTAATTAGGCCAAAGTATTGTATGACCTGCATATAATCACATAATTACACTAAAATGAACTGAACTTCAAAGGTAGCCTTGCTTTATTCCAGCTATATTTTAAAGAGTAAATATAGAGTCTAGCTATTAATTCTTCTAATCATTGCATGTTATATTTAAAAAATAATATCCTGTTATCAGGAAGATGACTCCTAATCTGTTTTCATATGGAAAACCCAAGCTAAATTTCTGGACTTTAAGATCCATGACAGCAGTAAATCAGCATCATCTTACTTGAAGTTTACTGTGAGTAAAAATATAAGTTACACCATCTGACAGTTGATGGACACCCAGCAACTCCATGTATGTAAAATTCTTAGCTAGAAGACAAAAATATCCATTCTTAGATATAGGTGGAGTGACTGCCCATGTCATAGGACATGAGACTTTTTGAAGGAAAATATTGAATATTTATTTAGAATGAGAAAATTACAAAAAATGACAAATTTAAAAAGTTGACATATATAACAAACATTGCAAAAATATTTTTAAGAGTTTGATAGTTTTAATTATTTGAAACACACATTTGCAGTATCTTTTAAAACAATATGTAGCTTTATATTTTTTATTGTCTCTTCTTCAAAGATTTTATAATTGCTGTTTTAGAAAAGTTTCTCTCAGCTTCACATCCAGATACTATGTAAAATCATTCATATCTTTGAATTACTATCATTTAGAAAAACTTCTATTAAGTAGCTTACATATATGAGCTCTAAGATTTCAGAGAATTATCTATAGACTAGCTTATAGCTTCACACATTTCAAAATTTCTTTCTCCTTCACTGTTCACAAACATCACAACACAAGTTGTGGCCCTGCACGATTGTTACATGACACTGGGTGAATTTGCATGTGTGTTTTCCCAGAAAAACATGTTCTAAAACTTAATCCATTTCTATGAGTGTGAACCCATAGTAAGCAGGACCTCTTTTTAAAAAAAATACTCAAAAAAAACCACAAACTTTTGATTACATAAATGTTACATAAAAAATATATGGGATTCCCATATGCCCCACTCCCTACCCTTCCTACACTTTCCCACATTAACAACATTCCTCATTAGTGTGGTACATTTGTTAAAATTGATGAACACATGTTGGAGCATTGCGATTAAGTGTGGAATATATTTTACATTATATTTTACACTCTGTCCCACACAATTTTATCAGTTATGGCAAAATATATAATGACCTGCATCCATCATTGCAATGTCTTTCAGGACGTTTCCAATGTTCCGAATATGCCCCCATATTACACCTATTTTCCCTCTCCCTTCACTCAGAACCTACAGTGTCCACTGCCTCTACATCAATGATAAAAGTTCTTCCATTGCTAGAACCACAACGTCTGTAGTAGAACAACTGTAAGTCTACTCTAGTCCATTGTTCATTCTCCAATCTTGAGGACTCTGGGATGGTGATGCCCACTCTGCCTCTAATTGAGAAGGGGCTTAGATCCCATGGGGCTGATGGGTGGGACTGTCTTGATTGCTGTTGCATATTCTCTCTGTTCCTTGGGATGGGTGTTGTCCATCATCATCTCTTTTTTTTTTTTTTTTTTTTTTTTTTAAGATTTATTTATTTATTTATTCATTTATCCCCCCCTTGCTGCTTGTGCTCGCTGGGTCAGCTAACCACGCCGTGTGGGCGGGCTTGCCTTCACCAGGAGGCCCTGGGAACCGAACCTGGGGCCTCCCATATGGTAAACAGGAGCCCTACTGATAGAGCCACAGCCGCTTCCCTATCATCATCTCCTTGATAGTTATCTTGGTGAGTTCAATAAACTGGAAAATAGATGTTGCAACTCTGTTGAGATTTAAGGCCCAACTGACACATGGACAGCCCAAAGATTTAGTCTCTTGGACATACATCTATCAAGAAGCAGCACCTATTAATGAGGTTACTTCAGTTAAGATGTGTCCCACTTCAATCAGGATGCATTTTAATCCTGTTACAAGTATCTTTATAAGCAGAAAAATATTCAGACAGATGGAGAGAAAGCCACAGAGGGAGCAGGCAGAAGCTGAAATCAATGTACCTTGAAGAGGTGAGAGAGGCTACCATGTGCCTTGCCATGTGACAGAGGAGCCAAGGATATCCAGCAGCAGCCCCAGAATGCCAGTCTTCGGGAAGAAAGCATTGCATTGATGACACCTTGATTTGGACTTATTCTTAGCCTCAAAACTGTGAGCTAATAAATTCCCATTGTTTAAACCAATCCATTGCATGGATTTACTTGAGCAGCTCAGGAAACTGAAACAGCATGAGAAAAAGCATTAGGAATATTCCTGACAGACATTTTCACCCATCAGCAACCAGCAATCAATTAATTATTCATGGAATTACAAAAAAATATATATATATGCCACTAAACTTAAGGAAGATATATAGTACCCAATTTCTCAAAGGCAGATCCTCGAAAATAATGTAGAGAGTTCCAGGAAGATGGCATTGTTGTATATGGGCACTCCCCAGCTCTCTTGCAAGAAAATGGCTGAGAAGGGGCAAAATCCTACAGAGCAGAAAGCTTCAGGTCTTCGATCTAGAGGGAACTGGACAAAGAGATAGAGAGCCCAAGGGAAAACTGTGAGTTGCTTGTCCCTGTGGCTAGAAACAGTGCATGGCTAAGCCCTACCCTCAAGGCAGATAGCCTCCTTGGACCCCCAGAAGACTCTCACCAGCCAGCGAGTGGGAGGGAGCATTCTCTGAGAGGAGGATGGTTCTGGTGAAGGGTGGGGAGTGGTTTCCTTTCCATGGGTTTGGACACCTGAGCCTCCTTTGAAACTCGGGGAGGATACCAGCCAGCACCAAGGTGGCCCTGGGGAGAGGGGAGAGAAGAATCTGCTCACGCAGCCTGTCACACTCAGCCGCCCTGGGAGATAGGAACTTGGGAAGGGAGGGGATAGAGACAGGCAACTAACTAGTCTGGCAGCTGAAAAATATTAAAATTCCAATTCCCTTAAGGGAAACGGGTAGTAGGAAGAGCTTGATAAGCTTTCAAAAGCCTATTTAGGGTTCCCTGGGAGGAAGAATGGTCTGGAAGAGGGTCAAGAGTGATTACTTTGCGGTGGTTTGGTCAGGTGATCCTCCTCTGAATCTCAGAATGGAACCCAAACTTACCAGAAGAGGGGAGAAGGGGGTTCCACTCAGACAGGCTGTCATGCCCAGCCACCCTGGGAGAGAAAACAATTAGAACAGAGAGTGGTCAGGGACAAACAGTCACCAAATCAGCAGGAATCAGGCAAACTGCTTTTCTAACCTGCCCAAGGCAAAGTGGGTGGATAGCTTTCTGAAAGGCAAACTGACCTAAGGAGAAAGTTTAGCTTAGTAGAGGAATTCCCGCCTTGAATATACGATGTCTCTGGTTAAATTCCAGGCTCTTTTTAGAGAAGTGATCCACCAGTTTATCATACATCCAGCTGATACTTTATGACGGGACATATAGACATTCTTTTTGTATTAGTATTTCTTGGATCTCTTCTTTTTCTTTAAAAAGCTTTCTTTTTAAAATTTAACTTAGTTTACTCACTAAAACACAGTTCAAAACCAGCAGAGGGCAGGTTGCAGGGTGATTGATAGATGAACACTGGCAGACTGAGAAGCACTTTAGGGGCCTAAGAGGGAAAGCTGTTTTTCCTTGTTTTGTTTTTGTTTGTTTGTTTGTTTTTTGTTCTTTTATTTTTTTCTTCCCTTTCTTTCTCCTTTTTTTTTTTTTTAAATTAGGTGCTGCTGTCTTGTTTCTTGTTTGTTGTGTTTCCCTTTCGTTTCCCTTTTTTCTCATTTAGCGATTTTGTCTACATCTGCTATTTCTTTTCTTTTCTTCATCTTTCTTTCTTCTGTTTTCTGTTTTTCTTTCATTCTACCTCTTTTTATTTGGTCTTCAATTTTTCTTGTTTTAATTTCACTCTCCTTTGTTCTCTGCTTTCTTTCTTTCTTTTTTTACTCTTTTATTCTTTTTCTCTTTTATTTTTCCCTCACTTCTCATCACTTCGACCTTTTAATTAATTTTTATATATTTTTCTCTATTCTGTTTCCCATTTCATAGTTTCTATTCCACTTTTTAATTCTTATTCCTCTGCACTTCTTACTCAAGTTCATTATTTATTTTCCTAGGTTTTATACAGTTCTTCTTCTACCTTTTACTTTTATTGTTACTATTATTCCTTTTCTCTTCTTACCTCTTTCCTCTTCTCTGGTCCTAATTTTTTTTTCCTCAAGGGAACATAGACAACAGCAAGGAAATAGAATACAAGGAATGAATTGTCAAAGTGAAAACTTACCAAAGACAAAAACAACAACATAATAAAACACTAGAGTAGAAAGAGAAGCTAATCAACTGAATAAACCCATCAACATAAACTGAGGCCTAGACACCAATAAAACATTACAACCCATACTAAGAAACAGGAAGACATGGCCCAGTCCAATTAACAAACTAAAAACCAGGAGGAGATGCAGAACATGGAACAACTAATCAGAGATGTCCAAACAAATATCAAGAATCAATTTAATGAAGTGAAGGAAGAGATTAAGGATATTAAAAAGACACTGGAAGAACACACTGAAGAAATTGTAAACATACTTAAAAAGATTACAGCTATGATGATGATGACTGGGGCAATGCAAGAAATCAAAAATACACTGGGAGCACATAACAGCAGATTTTAACAGGCAGAGGAAAGAATCAGCGATGTTGAAAACAGTACATCTGAAATCAAACAGATAGTATAACAGATAGATAAAAAGATAGAAAAAATCCAGCAGGGACTTAGGGATTTGAATGAAAAAATGAAATGCACAAACATATGCATTATAGGCATCCAAGAGGGAGAAAATAAAGGAAAGGGGACAGAAGGTGTGTTGGAGGAAATAATGGCTGACAATTTCCCAACTCTATTGAGGGATATGGAAGCACACATTCAGGAAGTGCACTCCAAACAGTATAAATCCTAACAGGTCTACCCCAAGACATATATTTGTCAAATTGTCCTATGCTCAAGACAAAGAGAGAATACTGAAATCAGCAAGAGAAAAGAGATCCATCACATACAAGGGAAGCTTGATAAGATTAATTGCTTATTTCTCATCTGAAACCATGGAGGCAAGAAGGCAGTGATATGACATAGTTAAGGTGCTAAAAGAAAAAAAAAAAACTTCCAGCCAAGAATTCTTTATCCAGCAAAGCTGGGATTCAAAAATGAGGGAGAGTTCAAAATATTCAAAGATAAACAGAAACTAAGAGAGTTTGTCAATGAGAAAACTGCCCTTCAAGGAATACTAAAGGAAGTTCTGCAGGTTGAAAAGGAAAAACAGGAGTGAGAGAGTTGGAGGAAAGTGTAAAAACAACTAAAAAGAGAAATAAAAACAACATATGGCATGCATAAACTTAAAGAAAATATGGCTAATTAAAGTAATTCCTTGACAGCAATAACATTGAATGTTAATGAATTAAACTGTCCAGTCAAGAGACAGATTGGCAGAATGAATAAGGAAATATGATCCATTTATATGCTGTCTACAAGAAACTCACCTTAAACCCAGGGACTCAAGGAGGCTGAAAGTTACTGGTTGGAAAACAATTTTACATGCAACAACAACTAAAAGGGTGGGAGTAGCTATAATAATATTGGACAATATAGACTTTATATACAAAATTATTATAAGAGACAAAGAAGGACACTATATATTAATGAAAGGGGTCATCTATAAAGAAGAAAGAACAATCACAAACACTTATGCACCTAACCAGGGTATCTCAAAATACATGAGGCAAACACTGGAAAAACTAAGTGGAGAAATAGATACCTCTATACTTATAGTAGGAGACTTTAATACACCATTATCACCATTAGACAGAACATCTTGACTGTGAATCAATAAAGAAACAAAGACCTTGAATAATACATTAGAGGATCTGGACCTAATACACATATACAGAGCATTACACTCAAATGCAGTGGGATATACATTCTTCTCAAGGTCTTCTCCAGGATAGACCACATGCTAGGCCATAGAACAACTCTCAATGAATTCAGCTGGAATGAAGCTGGAAATCAGTAAGGGGCAAAGAAGCAGACTAGAAACAAAGATATGGAAGTTAAACAATACACTCTTAGAAAATCAGTGTGTCAAGGAGGAAATTGCAAAAGAAATCTGTAACTACCTTGAAACAAATGAAAATGACAACAGAATGTATCAAAACCTGTGGGATGCTACAAAAGCTGTACTGAGAAGAAAGAGCTAAAATCAAAGACCTAACTGCATACCTGGAGGAATTAGAAAAAGAACAACAAACTACACCCAAAGGAGGTAGAAAGAAGGAAATAACAAAGATTAGAGTAGAACTAAATGAAATTGAAAATAAGAAAGCACTAAAAAACATAAACAAAACCAAAAGCTGGTTCTTTAAGATTAATAAGATTGACAAACCCTTAGCTAGACAAACAAAGAGAAAAAGAGAGAAGATGCAAATACAAAAATAAGAAATGAGAGAGGGGATATCACCACTGACACCAGAGAAATAGAGTATCATAAGAGACTACTTTGAAAAATTGTATGCCAACATGATGGATAATTTAGAGGAAATAGACAAATTCCTAGAAACACACAAGCATCCTACATTGACAAAAGAAGAAATTGATGAACTCAACAGACCAATCACAAGCAATGCTATTGAATTTGTCATCAAAAAAACCACCCAAATTAGAATAGCCCAGGACCAGATAGCTTCACAGGTGAATTCTACCAAACATTATGAAAAGAACTAAAACCAATCTTGCTTAAACTCTTAAAACCAAAAAAATAGAAGTAGAGGGAATATTATGTAACTCATTCTATGATGCCAACATCACTCTAATACCAAAGCCAAACAAAGACACCACAAGAAAGGAAAACTATAGATCAATCTCTCTAATGAACCTAGATGCTAAAATCCTCAACAAAATACTTGGTAATTGTATTCAACAACACATCAAACAAATTATACATCATGAACAAGTGGGTTTCATCCCTGGTATGCAAGGATGGTTCAACATAGAAAAATCAATGTAACACCACATAAACAGATTGAAAGAAAAAAATCAGATGATCATCTCTATAGATACAGAAAAGGCATTTGACAAAGTATGGCACCCTTTGCTGATAAAAACACTTCGAAAGAGGAATAGAAGGAAACTTCCTCAACATGATAAAAGGTATATATGAAAAACCCACAGCTAACATTATATTCAATGATGAAATCATAAAAGCTTTCCCTCTAAGATCGGGAACAAGAAAAGAATGCCCACTGTCACTGCTATTATTTAACATTGTGTTAGAAGTACTTGCTCAAGCACTTATGCAAGAAAAAAATATAAAATGTATCCAAATTGGAAAACAAGAGGTAAAAATTTCACTATTTGCATATGATATGATCCTATACCTTGAAAGCCCTGAGAAATCTACATAAAGCTTCTAGAGCTTATACATGACTTCTGTAAAGTGGCAGGTTATAAGATTAATGTGCAAAAATCAGTAGCATTTCTATACACCAATAATGAGCAATCTGAGGAGGAAATCATGAAAAAAAAATCCTATTTACAATAGTAACTACAAGAATCAAATACCTAGGAATAAATTTAAAGACGTAAACGGCTTGTATGCAGAAAACTACACAAGATTGTTAAAGGAAATCAAAGAAGCCTTAAATAAATGGAAGAATATTCCCTGTTCATGGAGAGGAAAACTAAACATCATTAAGATGTCTATTCTACCCAAACTGATTTACAGATTTAATGCAATCCCAATAAAAATTACCACAGCATTTTTCACTGAATTGGAAAAGCTAACTATGAAATTTATTTGGAAGGGCAATAGGCCCTGAATAGCCAAAAACATGTTGAAGAAGAAATATGAAGTCAGAGGAATCACAGTATTTGATTTTAAAACATACTACAAAGCTACAGTGGTCAAAACTGCATGGTATTGGCACAAGGATAGACATAGTGACCAATGGAACCGAATTGAGAGTTCTGATATAGAACCTTGCATATATAGTCAACTGATGTTCAACAAGGCCACCAAGCCCATTCAACTGGTAGAGAATGGCCTCTTCAACAAATATTGCTTGGAAAACTGGATATCCATACCCAAAAGAATGAGAGAGGAGCACCATCTCACACTCTATAAAAAAATTAACCCAAGAAGGGTCAAAGATCTAAATAAAAGAGCCAAGACCATAAGAATCTTGGAAGATAATGTCAGGAAGCATCTACAGGATCTTGTATTAGGAAATGGTTTCATGAACTTTACACCCAAAACACAAGCAATGAAAGAAAAAATAGATAAATGGGACCTCCTCAAAATTAAAAACTTTTGCAACTCAAAGGAGTTTGTGAAGAAAGTGAAAAGGCAGCCTACTCAATGGGAGAAAATATTTGGTAACCACATATATGATGGGGGCCTAATATCCAGCATATATTTAAGAAAAACCTACACCTTGAAAATAAAAAGACAACCAACCCATTTAAAAAATCAGCAAGTGATTTGAAGAGACACTTTTCCAAAGAAGAAATACAAATGTCTAAAAAGCATATGAAACAATGTTCAACATCACTACCTATTACGGAAATGCAAATCAAAACTACAATGAGATATCATCTTACACCCATTAGACTGGTGGCTATTAAAAAAACAAAGGACTACAAATGTTGGTGAGGATGTGGTGGAATGGATAAACAAATTGTGGTATATATATATATATATATATACACAATGGGATGTTACTCAGCTATAAGAAAGAATTCAGTATTAACATGTGGGATAGCATGGATGAATCTTGAAGACCTTATGTTGAGTGAGGCAAGCCAGGCACTGAAGGACAAATATTACATGACCTCACTGATATGAATTAAGTAAATTGAGCAAACTCACAGAGTTTGGAACATACTCTGGAACATAAGATTACAGGAGATAGAAAGGGAGAAGGTTGTAAGTTAATGTCCATATGGGCAAAATCTAGGATAAGGTGGAAGTGTGTAGTTGTGCAGTGGAGAGCATTACAGTTCTGCAGTGATATTGGGTTGGGGGGTGCTGGTTTGTCAGGGAACTCAGGTGGGCAGGGTGCGTTGGATAGTCCATGGAACTGGGGGGAGGATTGAGGGAGGGAGCAGGTGAATACTGGGGAATTGTGGATTTGTGGTTCAAACTACAACATTGGGAATGTTCTTTTGGCAATACGGCAGGGGTGGGTTATTGGTTTAGGGTGTTGGATGTGGGGGGCATTCTGGACAGGGCACATCTGGGAAGGCTTCTAGACAATGTATAGTGTTCATCTTGTCATAGTGCATTGTATCAGTGGGTGGAGACCCCCCATAATGAGCGGGAAGGCATTGGACTCCCATCCTGGAGAGTCCTGCTATGTTCTCAAATAGAGAGGCAGGAGTCTCTCGAGAGCACAGGCAGTGCCTAATAGAGGAGATCAGACCAGTATGTTAAGCCCTCAGTGTTGTTGCAAGTAACTATGAATCTTGTTATTTAAGGAGTGGAGCCTAGTGGTTGCTGTGGATCCCAAGGGGATAGGGGAGGGAAGAATATAATAGATAGAATTTGGGGCATTTTGGGGGCAATGGAAGTGTTCTACATGATTTTGCAATGATGGACACAGGCCATGTTAACTTTCATCAAAATTTATAGAAGTATATGGTCCAAAGTATAAACCATAATGTAAACCATTGATGATGGTTAGTAGCTATGTTCCAATATTTGTACATTAAGTGTAACAAATGTACCATCCACATATAAAATGTTATTAATAGGGGAAAGGGGAAAAGGGGGAGGATGTTGGGTATATGGAACTCTCCTATATTCTGTACATGACTTTTCTGCAACCTAAAACTTCTTTGAAAACAAAATGAAAAAAGTAAGTCACTAGGGTATAAACAGTAGAAAATGTCACTGAACATACAAGACAATATACCTTACAGTGATGAAAGACATAGTGTCAAATTTTTTTGAAAAATATTTTTTCATTATTTTTTATTCCAATTTTTAAAAAACTTGTATTTTATTTCCTATTTTTAAAACAATTATTATTATTTCATTTTCTAACTAAGTGTATTTGGCTATTTTGTTGGATTCATTTTTGAAGATGTTTTGGATCAAAGAAGGGTTACAACTCTGACAGGGGAGGATCATTGGTGTGGGGTGTCAGTGATGGGGGGTACTTGGAAGGAGGTTCACCTGGGGCATACATATAAGGCATAAAAATTTGTCCAGGTGTTCATGGGCCATTGTTACAGTGGGTGGAGATTCACACAATAACTGAAAAAATATCAAATTCCCATCCTGGGAGCTCTGCCACATTCTCTAATGGAACAGCAAGAATCCCCTGAGTACAGAGGCAATGGCTAGTGAAGGAGGATTGTCCATTGATAGGCTCTTGATATCGATAACTATACTTATGAACCTTTACTTTTGAAATTGAAACTTTGCTTAGTATTATAGCATGTCTAAGAGTTACCTCTTGAGAGCCTCCTTGTTGCTCAAATGTGGCCTCTCTCTAAACCAAACTTCCCCTAGCATGAGACATGACTCCTAGGCAAATAGCTCAGGATTTTGGTGCCTTGCCACTAGGACCTACTTTGGAATTTATGCTCTCCAATGTGACAGAGTTAGACTCAGTTGTAGTTTCCCTACACATGGCTCTTCTGACCCTTCTACTTGAACCTATAATTAGTACTAGAGTTGATAGATGTACACTTAAATTTCTGGGCTGTCCATGTACCAGTTGGGCCCTAAATCTCAAAAGAGTTGCAACACCTACTCTCCAGTTTATTGGACTCACCTAGGACAACTAACAAGGAGATGATGATAGACAACGACCATCCCAAGGAATATAGAGAGTGTACAACTGCAAGCAAGAGAGTCCCATCCATCTGCCCTATGGACTGAAGCCCCCCTCTCAATTAGAGGTTGAGTGGGCACCACCATCCCAAAATCCTCAGGATTGGGGAATGAACTATGGACCAAAATAGACTTACTGGTATTCTACTATAGACTCATTGTGATTCTAGCAATGAAAGAACTTATATCATTGATGTGGAGGCCGTAGCCACTGGAGGTTCTGAGGACAGGGAGAGGGAAAAACAGGCATACTATGGGGGTATTTTTGGGACTTGGGAATTGTCCTGAATGACATTGCAACATCTGATATAGGCCATTATGTATCTTGCAATAACCTACAAAATTGTGTGGGAGAGAGTGTAAACTGCAATGTAAACTATAATCCATGCTTAATGGCAATGCTCCAAAATGTGTTCATCAATTGTAATGAATGTACCACACTGATGAAGGATGTTGTTAATGTGGGAAAATGTGAGAGGTGTAGGGAGCGGGGCATATTCCCTTCATTTTTTATGTAACATTTATATAATCTAAGCATCTTTTTAAAAAATTAAAAAAAAAAATACTTTAAACAAAAGTAATGTAAAGGAGGGGGAGTCAGGGTGAATAGAGACATAGGTCTAAATTGCATAAGAGAATTTGGAAAGATGATCCTTCTTCCTCCAACTTTCTCCTAACTGCTGTGTTTAAACTGAGAAAATAACCATCTTTCTCCCTTTAGAAAATTGCCTATGCTTCTGAAAAAGGTGATACGTGATTTATTAAATACATTTTACCAAGAAAGGGTTCATTAGCTCATTTATGCATTTAATATATTTTTATTTAGTACCTGCATTATGAAATCAGTATAGGGTTTATAAATTCTTCTTCATGAAGCTCAAAGCTCCTGATTAGTTACCATAAAAATAGCTGCAGCATAGCAAAATGAAAGAATTTCAGCTTTGGCATCAAAATGAGATTGAATAAAAATGGTTTCACTGTATAATAACAGTTTTAATTTAAATAATCTGATCAACTTCTCTAAACTTAAGTTTCTTCCTCTGCTGATTAATGATTATGATGTCACATGAGATTGCTTTGAGATTTTTGATGAGATAAAATATTTAAAGTACTGTAGACAATAGCAGATAAATGAAACCGTTTAAAGTTATTGCTGGATTTAATACTTGAGTAATTAACTTTGCTATATTTTATATCTAAGAAAATAATTTGAATGCTAGTGGTAATATTGAACATCCAGTAATATAAATTCCCATCAATAAAAGAGTACAACAAATTAAAATCTTAGATACAATAAAAAAGACTGCTCAAAGGAAAGTAACCAGCTGGGAGGAAATGTTTGCAAAATATCTAGCACATTAGGATTTTGTATTTAGATCATATTAATAAGTCTTACAAATTAATGGAAAAAGGCTCTGAACAAGGAAATTACCAAAGACCAGTGCAAATATATATATTTAATAACTATCAACCTCACTGAAAAATTCAAAAATGTAGTTGGATAATATTACTCAAGAAATTGATAACAGTGGAATATTTTTATAATTGTTATTCGTATGTATATTCATATACTGTCCATGATGTATAAATTGTCCCCTTGGAAAACAACTGACACTTTAAACAATTGTATATATTTTTTCAAAATTTGATTAGTATACATTTTATTGTGTAAAGCAGTTCAAGAATGTATGAGTATGTATCTTCATTTGAAAATCCTCTGGGCTTAGTTAAAATGGAAAAAAATAGCACATCATATAAAACCCTAATGATTTAGTGAGGTAAAAAGAATGTTTTCATTTTACTTATCACTGAAATAAACATTTGCAATGCAGGCTCATTTTTGTAAAATGGCAAAGAAGGAAATGAGTAAGGTAATACTTTAAAAAATAAATTTGTTGTTTACTGGAAAATACATGTTGAGCTTGAGACAGGGATTGGATGTAATATTTGCTGAAATTTTAGGGAAAGATGGAGGAGAGCTGCATTTTTTTTTTGCAGTTTGTTTTGTTATAAAATATTCCAGGATTTTCTTCTTGCTCTTGGAACAATTTTCCTTTTCCAAATTCTTTCAGCCTCTGCATCTGGAATACTTCCTGTTGATTGGTAAATTAACTTTGTTGTAAGAAATGTATGAGGATTTTTAATAACATGAAATAGACTCAGACAGTTATTTTCAGTCTCTCCATTATGCTATGAACCATCCTATGCGTATCATTTGATGACCGAGCCGATGACAACACTGTCCAATTATTTGCATACTAATGCTTTATCTCAAAATAACAGTGCTCTATTGTTACAACTTATTCTGTGAACATTATTAAACATTTCCATGCATTGTTTAATATGTTTCTCTAGCCCCTATAAATTGGCAGTAGGCTATAGAGGTTTATACTGATTTTGGCTTGATTTCCTTTTGGGAAGACAATGACATAGGTGGTAGGTATAGTATATTTCAATCAGAGGACACATATTTGATTGTCTGTCTTTTTGCACTGTTAGCAACCATTAGAGACTGTTGCCTAAATCTGACGTACTCACGGTATGTTCTGTGGTCCAGCAGCATCAGCACTACCTGGGAGCTTATTAGAAATGCAAATTAATAGGCTCCATCCCAAATCAGAATCTCTAGAGGCGGTGCCAAGAAAGCTTTGTTTTAACAAAGGTCCCATGTGATTATTATGCACATAGATTTTGAGAAAAGCTGCCTGAGGTCCATTAATTTATTATAGATTACAAAATGGTGATAACTTCTTTATTTCTTCTTTAATAGCTGTAATTCTATATATTTTTTAACAAATTAATTTTATTGATACATATTAATAAAGAATAAGACCATCCAAACTGTACAATCAATGGTATTTAGTATAATCACATAGTTGTGCATACCTCATTTCAATCATTATTAGAACATTTTCATTATTCCAATAATAATTTAAAAAAACAGACAAACAAAACACTCATCACGTCTCAATCTCTTTATGCTTCCCCTGCCATACATAGCTGCTATTCGGTTTCCTTCTCTCTAGTATATTTGTATTTATATTTTGTAAAAACAGTCTTATATGCAATATAACCCATTTTCATATTTCACGAAGTTCACTATGCTATACAGTCCCATGTTACATTTTTTAGCTTTCCTTTTAGTATTATGCGTGAATTTAGACTTTCCCTTTCAACCACTTTCATACCCATATAACAGTATTGCTAGTTACAAATACTATGATGTGCTTTCACCTTTTCTATTCATTTCCAAAGATTAACATACATCCTTTTCACCTGTTCTGCACAAGCTAACCCTCAGCTTTCCATTCTCTAAACTTACTCTATTTTATGGTGACCCATATTCAAGTTATTAACTCCATGAGTTTACACAATGTATTCAGTTCATAGTAGCACAATCATACAGTATTTGTCCTTTTGTGTCTGACTTGCTTCACTCAACATAATGTCCTCCAGGTTCATCCATGTTGTCATATGCTTTACAACTTCATTTCTTCTTACAGCTGCATAATCCATCATGTGAACACACCACAGTTTATCTATTCATTAGTTGACAGGCATAGAGTTGTTTCCAACTTTTGGCAATGGTGAACTTTGGTGTGCAGTTGTCTGTTCATGTCACTGCTCTCAGTTCTTCTGTGTATATACACAGTAGTGGTATTGCCGGGGTATGTGGCAAATCTACATTAAATTTCTTTAGAAACAGCCAAACAGTCTTCTGCAGTGGCTGTACCATTCTACCTTCGCACCAACAGTGAATAAGCATTCCTATCTCTCCACATCCTCTCCAATATTTGTATTTATGTCTTTTTAATAGGGGCAATTCTGATAGATTTGAAATGATAGCTTGTAGTTTTGATTTGCATTTCCCTAATCGCTAGTGAAATTGAATATTTTGTCATGCTTTTTTTTTTTTTTTTTTTGGTCATTTGTATTTCTTCTTTGAACAAATGTCTTTTCAAGTCTTTTGCCCATTTTTTTTTAATCTGGTCATTTATCTTTTTGTTGAGTTGTAGCATCTCTTTATATATCATGGATAGTAAATGCTTATTGATATGTGGTTTCCAAATATTTTCTCCCTTTGAATTGGCTGTCTTTTCACACTTTTGACAAAGTCCTGGGAGGTGCAAAAGCATTTAATTTTGAGAAGGTCTCATTTATCTCTTTTTTCTTTTGTTGTGTGTGCTTTGGGTGTAAGGTCCAAGAAACCACCACCTACTACAAGGTCTTTAAGATGTTTCTCTACATTTTCTTCTAGGCGTTGTATGGTCCAGGCTTTTATTTTTAGGTCTTTGATCCATTTTGTGTTGATACTTGTACAGGGAGTGAGATAGCAATCCTCTTTCATTCTTTTGGTTATGGATATCTAGTTCTCCTAGAGCCAATTGTTGAAGAGAGTATTTTGTCCTATTAACATGGACTTGGTAGCTTTGTCAAAAACCAGTTGGCCATAGTGGTGAGGGTTTATTTCTGAACCCTCAATTCTATTCCACTGATCAATGTATCTACCTTTATGCCAATGCCATGCTATTTTGACCACTGTAGCTTTGTAATAATATGTTCCAAGTTCAGGCGGTAAAATTCCTCCCATGTTGCTCTTCTTTTTTAGAATGCTTTTGGCTATTCAGGTGCACTTTCTCTTCCAAGTAAAATCGATAATTGCCTTTTCTATTTCTGTAAAGTAAGCTATTGGAATTTTGATTAGTATTGCATTGAATCTATAAATCAGTTTGGGTAGAATTGACATCTTCACAATATTTAGTCTTCAAATCCATGAACACAGAATGTCTTTCCATTTGTTTAGGTCTCCACTGATGTCCTACAGCATTGTTTTATAGTTTTCTCCATATAGGTGCTGTACTTCTTTGGTTAAATTGATTCCTAGGTATTTGAGTCCTTTTGTTCCTATTGTAAGTAGATTTTTTTTTTTTATTTCCTGCTTGGATTGTTTAATACTAGGGTACAAAAACATTACTGATTTTTGTGTGTTGATTGTGTATCCTGCTACTTTGCTGAACTCGTTTATTAGCTTAGCTTTTTTTTTGTTGTAGACATTTCAGAATTTTCTAAATATAGGATCATGTCATCCACAAATAATGAGAGTGTTACTTCCTCTTTTCCTATTTGGATGCCTTTTATTTCTTTTCTTTTCTTTTTTTTTTTTTTTTTTTTCTTGTCTAATTGCGCAAGCTAGAACTTCTAGTGAAACACTGAATAACAATGTTGACAGTGGACATTGTTTTCTTATTCCTGATCTTACAGGGAAAGCTTTCAACCTTTCCCCAGTGAGAACGGTGTTGGCTGTGGGTTTTTCATATATGCCTTTTAACATGTTGAGGAATTTTCCTTCTATTCCTGTCTTCAAAGTGTTTTTATCAAGAAAGGATGCTGAATTTTGTAAAATGCCTTTTCTGATTGAGATGGTCATGTGGTTTTATCCTTCAATTTGTTAATGTGTTGTATTACATTAATTGATTTTCTTATGTTGAACCATCCTTACATAACAGGAATAAATTCCACTTGGTCTTGATGTATAAGTCTTTTGATATGCTATTGGATTCTACTTGCAAGTATTATGTTTAGAATATTTGCATCTATGTTTATTAGAGAGATTGGTCATACTTTTCTTTTCTTGCAGTGTCTTTATCTGGCTTTGGTGTTAGAGTGATGTTGGCTTCATAAAATGTTTTGGGTAAGTTTCCCTCCTCTTCAATTTTTTGGAAGAGTTTAAACAGGATTGGTGTTAATTCTTTATGAAATACTTGGTAGAATTCACCTGTGAGTCCAACTGGTCCTGAACGTTTCTTTGTTGGGAGAATTTTGATGATGAATTCAATCACTTTAAATGTAATTGGTTTGTTAAGTTCTTGTATTTCTTATAGCATCAGTGTAGGTTGTTTTTGCACTTCTAGGAATTTGTCCATTTCATTTAGTTTGTTGGTATATAGTTTCTCATAATATCCTCTTATGATCCTTTTCATTTCTTTGGGGTCAGTCATATTTCATCCCTTTCATTTCTGATTTTATTTACATGCATCCTCTCTCTTTTTCCTTTGTTAGTCTAGGTAGGGGTTTGCCAATTTTCTTGATATTCTCAAAGAAACAGCTTGTGGTTTTGTTGATTTTCTCTATTTTTTTTTTGTTGTTGTTTTTTTTTGTTGTTGTTGTTCTCAATTTCATTTATTTCTGCTCTAATCTTTATTATTTCTTCTGCTTGCTTTGGGAATGGCTTGCTGTTCAATTTCTAGTTTCTCCACTTGTTCAGTTAGATCCTTGACTTTAGCTCTTTCTTCTTTTCTAATATAGGCATTTAGAGCTATAAATTTCCCTCTCAAGACTGTCTTCGCTATATCCCATAAGTTTTGGTAAGTTTTGTTCATGTTTTCATTTGTCTTGATATATTTACTAATTTAACTTGCAATTTCTTCTTTGACCCATTAATTATTTAGGGGTGTGTTGTTCAGCCTCCACACATTTACAAATTTACCTCTTTCCTGTCTGTTACTGATTTCCAGTTTCATTCCATTATCATCTGAGAAGGTGTTTGTATAATTTCAATCTTTTTATATTTATTGAGACCTGCATTGTGACCTAACATGTGTCTATCCTGAAGAATGTATAAGCTGCTGAGTTTGGGTACAATGTTCTGTTTATTTCTGTTAGGTCTAGCTTGTTTATCATTTTGTTCAAGTTCTCTGTTTCCTTATTGGTCTTCTGTCCAGATGTTTTATCTAATGTTGTGAGTGGTGTATTGAAGTCTCCAGCTATTATTGTAGAGATATCTTTCTCCCTTCAGTTTTGCCAGAGTTTGCCTCATGTATTTTGGGGCACCCTGATTAGGTGCATAGATATTTATGACTGTTATTTCTTCCTTGTTGTTGTCCCTTTTATTAATATATAATGGCTTTCTATATCTCATAACTTTTTTGCATTTAATGTCTTTTTTGTTTGATGTTAGTATAGCTACTCCTGCTCTTTTTTGGTTACTATTTGCAAGGAGTATCTTTTTCCAACCTTTCACTTTCAACCACTTTGTATCCCTGTGTCTAAGGTGAGTTGCTTGTAGGCAGCTTATGGATGGCTCATTTTTTTTTCTCCATTCTGTCAGCCTATATCTTTTCATTGTGGAATTCAATCCATTCAGTTATATTATTGTACATACATTATTTATTTCCACCATTTTATTCATTGGTATTCATATATCATATCTTATTTGCATTTGTCTTTTTACTATTTTGGTTATCCTTTCTGATATTCTTTCTTTTATATTCTCCTCCAAGCCTCTCTCTTTCCTGTCCTTTTCTTCCAGGCTCTAAAACTCCTTTTAATATTTCCCTGCAAAGGTGGATTATTTTTTACTGAGTTTTTGTTCATTTGTGAATATTTTAAACTCACCTTCATATTTGAATGGCAATTTTGCTGAATAAAGAATTCTTAGCTGGCAGTTTTTCTCTTTTAGTATCCTAATTGCATCATACCACTCTCTTTTCACCTCCATGGTTTCTGATGAAATATCCACAGTAAATCTTACTGCGTGTCCTTTGTATGTGATTGTTTGCTTCTCCGTTGCTGCTTTCAGAATTTTCTTTTTATCTTTGTCATTTGACATTCTGTGTAGTATGTGTCTTGGAGTATGTTTATTCACATTTATTCTGATCTTCCTGGAAGATCATCATAATCTTCCTGGAAGTCCTCTCTCATTGTCATTTTTATTTGCATTTCCCTAATGGCTAGTGTGTTGAACATTTTTTTCATGTATTTTTTTGCCATTTTTATTTCTTCTTTGGACAGTTGTCTATTCAAATTTTTGCCCATTTTTTAATTGGGTAGTTTGTCCTTTTATTGTTGAGTTGTAGTATCATTTTGTATATGATATATGTTAAGCCCTTATCAGATATGTCATTTCCAAATATTTTCTTCCATTGAGTCAGCTGCCGTTTCACCCTCTTGACAAAATACTTTGAGGTACAAAAGTATTTATTTGTGAGGAGGTCCCATTTATCTATTTTTTCTTTTGTTGCTCATGCTTTAGGTGTAAGGTTTAAGAAAGTGCCATCCATCATAAGATCTTGAAGATATTTTCCTATATGATCTTCTAGGAGTTTTTTGGTTGTTTCTTTTATATTTAGGTCCTTCATCCATTTAGAGTTAATTTTTGTAAAAGGTGTGAGAATGGGGTCCTTTTCTTTTGTTTGGATATAGACAACCAGTTCTCATAGCACCATTTGTTGAATAGACTATTCTGGCCCAGCTGGAGGACTTGACAGCATTGTCAAAAATCACTTGACCATAGATGTGAGGATCTATTTCTGAGTTCTTGATTTGGTTCCGTTGGTCAATTGGTCTGTCTCTATGCCAGTACCATATTATTTTTTGTTTTGTTTTGTTTTGTTTTTACCACTGTAGCTAAGTAATATGCTTTAAAGTTAGGAAGTGAGAATCCTCCAACTTCATTTTTCCTTTTAAAGAAACTTTTGGCTATTAGGGGCCCCTTACCCTTCCAAATAAATTTGAATATTGACTTTTCCATCTCTGCAAAAAAAGGGCTTTTGGATTTTTGGGAGGGTTGCATTGAATCTGTAAATCAGTTTGTGTAGAATTGATGTCATAACAATATTTAGTATTCCACTTCATGAACACTGAATTTCCTTCCTTTCCTTAAAGTCTTCTTTGGTTTCTTTTGGAAATGATTTGTAGTTTTCTGAATAAAGGTATTCTTTTTGTTGCTATTATGAATAGAATTGTTTTCTGATTTTTTCCTCAGATTTCATATCAGTAGTGTATAGAAACACCACTAATTTTGCATATTAATCTTGCGTCCCACCATTGTGCTGAAATGGTGGATTTTTCAGGATTTTCTAGACATAGGGTCATATCATCAGCTAATAGTGCAAGTTTTACTTCTTCCTTTCCTATTTGGGTATATCTTATTTATTTTTCTAGTCTAATTGTCTAGCTAGAACTTCTAGCACAATATTGAATAACAGTGGTGACAGTGGGCATCCTTGTCATGTTTCCAATCACAGCAAGAAAGCTTTCAGTCTTTTTCCATTGAGTACAATGCTAGCTGTAGGTTTTTTTCATATATAAACGTTACCATATTGAGAAATATTTTTTCTATTCCAATCTTTTGGAAAGTTTGTATTGAGAAAGGGTGCTGTATTTTGTCACATGCCTTTTCTGCATCGAGAGGATCATATGATTTTTCTTCTTCAATTTATTAAAATGGTTTATTACACTAATTTTCTTGTGTTGAACCACCTTTGCATACCTGGGATAAAACCCACCTGATCTTGGTATATAATTCTTTAGTGTATTTTTGGATTCAGTTTGCAAGTATTTTGTTGAGCATATTTGTTTTTATATTCATTTGGGATATTGGTCTGTAATTTTCTTTGTTTGTAGTGTCTTTATCTGCTTTGGTATTAGGGTGATGTTGGCATCATAGAATGAGTTTGGTAACATTCTTTCCACATAATTTTTTTGGAAGAGTTTGAACAGGATTGGTATTAGATTGTCTTTGAATGATTGGTAGAATTCACCTGTGAAGTCATCCAGTCCTTGGCTTTTCATATTTGGGAGGTTTTAGATGACTGTTTCAATCTCTTCACTTGTGATTGTTTTGTTGAGATCTCCTGTTTCTTCTAGCATCAGTGTTAGTGGTTCATGTGTTTCTAGGAATTTGTTCATCTCTTCTATGTTATTTAGTTTTTTTGGCATACCGTTGTTTGTAGTGTCTTCTTATGATTTCTATTATTTCTGTTGGGTCAGTGGTAATGTCCCCCCATTCCTGATTTTATTTATTTGTATCTTCTCTCTTTTTTCTTTGTTAGTCCAGCTAAGAGTTTGTTGATTTTGTTGATCATCTCAAAGGATCCACTTTTGGTTTTGTTGATTCTATTTTTTTTTTTTCTGGTCTCAATTTCATTTATTTCTACTCTGATCTTTACTATTTTTTTCCTTTGGCTTGGTTTGGAATTAGTTTTCTGTTCCTTTTCTAATTCCTCCAGGTGTGCAGTTAGATCTTCAATTTTAGCTCTTTCTTCTTTTTTAATGCAATCATTGAGGGCTATGAATTTCCACCTCAGCACTGCCTTTGCATTAACCCACAGGTTTTGATATATTGTGTTCTCATTTTCATTTGTCTCAAGATACTTACTGAATTCTCTTACAATTTCTTCTTTGAACTACTGGTTATTTAAAAGTGTATTGTTTAATCTTCATATATTCATGAATTTTCCCTTTTTCCATCCATTATTGATTTCCAGCTTCATTCCCTTATGACCAGAGAAAGTGTTTTGTATAATTTCAATCTCTGTAAATTTATTGAGACCTGTCTTGTGACCCATCATATGGTCTATCCTGGAGAAGGATCCCTGAGTGCTTGAAAAGAATGTATATCCTGCTCTTTAGTGGTGCAATGCTCTATAGATTTCTGTTAGGTCTAGTTCATGTATCATATTAAAGTTCTCTGACTCTTTATTTTCTCTCCAGATGTTCTAGCCAATATTGAAGTCTCCAACTATTATTGTAGAGGCATCTATTTCTCCCTTCAATTTTACCAGTATGTGATTCATATGTCTTTGGGGCACCCAGGTTAGGTGCATAAATATTTAAGATTTTTATTTCTTCATGGTGAATTCCCCCTTTATTAATATACAATGACCTTTCTCAAACCTTATAACAGTTTTGCATTTAAAATCTATTTGTCCAATATTGGTATCACTACTCCAGCTCATTTTTGGTTACTGTTTGCATGGAATATCTTTTCCAACCTTTCACTTTCAACTTGGTTGTATCCTTACATCTGAGGCTAGTCTTTTGTAGACAGTATATAGATGGCTCATATTTTTTTACACTGATAACATGGATGTTTGTGTTTTTCACATTGTCTTTCAATTCACTGAGACACTGTTCCATTTTTTCCACTCTTTTCTCTTTCTGTTTTCCTGTCTTTTCCAGATCAGATGTTCTTTCCTTGAGCAATTTGAATTTACTCTTATGTACCTCTAATGCATTTTTAAAATCTCAGGTATAAGGTCTTTCATTCACATAAGCTCTGTTGCTTTTCTTTGCAGGCTTTCAAATTGTTCTTATGCTCACAACATGTCTTCTTAATATCCTTTATCTCTTTATTCATATCTTCCTTTAGTTATTTGAATTGATTTAAGAGGTTTCTTTGATTATCATTAATTAGTTATGTTAATTCCTGTATCTCTTCAGGATATTTGGTTTATTCCTTTGGCTGGGCCATCGCTTCCTGTTTCTAGTATGGCTTGTAATTTTTTGCTTATATCTATGCATCTGAATATGTTGGTGAATTTACTTTGATGGTGAATTTCTCTCTCTTCTCTAGTTTTATTTTTTTCCCACAGTTCTTTGATTTTTGGTTCAATTTATTCTAAGTCTTTAAAATTGCCCAGCATATGTTATCAAATTGGGCCAGAGACTCACTAATGGGTCACCGAGTTTCTCTGTGCATTTTCTTAACTGGCCAGCAGATAGTGCTCATTGGCAAACATTTGCACAGAGTTGCTTCCTTTAACTTCTGCTTTCCAGTGTTTCTGGCCAGATCCAAGACTCAAAGTTGCCTCTGTTAGCTAAATGAACTGAAGAGAAACCCTCAACTCACCTTCCCTCTTACTTGGTAACAGCTGCAGAAAGGAAGACATCTGTTCTCTTAGTCAGCTGCAGTGAGCTAGGGGCTTTATTCAAGCTTATGCTTTGAGGGTGGAGCATGAGAGCCCTTCCTGGCTGCCTTGGGGGTTTAATAACCCACACTTGTTGTTTTGCATTCATTGTCTTTCAGTGCCTCACCCTCCTGGGGGTTGTACAGAACTGTCCTGGTCTACTGATCCTCAAAGCATATCCTTTGGACAGCTTTTGGCTCTTTCTCTGTTGTTTTTATGAGACAGTTGAGCCCTGCCTGTTTACTCTAACACGATCTTCCCAGAACTCCTGTAATTCTATATTAATCTTTGTTTTCAATTCTCTCCATATTTTGGCTGCCTGAAGCTTGTTCTCCAATAGACTTTCAGGTAGTTCCTATGAGAAAAATACCCCATTGTTCTTGAATATTCATAATGATTTTTCTGTTGCACTTATACTTGAAGGTTGAACTAGTTGAAAATAAAATCTAAGGATCACATTTTCTTTCCTTGAGTATTTTACATATATTACCTCATTATCTTTTTTCTTAACCTTTTATTTTTTAAATATTCACATACACATAAAAGCTGAAAGAATTTTATGAAGGACCTCAGTATACCTACCATCTAGGTTCTCTGAATATTTTCTAAATTGTTTTATCACAGTTACCCATATTCATCCACCATACCATCTTATTATTGACTTATTTCAAATTAAGTTGCATACTCTAGCATGCATTTCATTTACTAGAGTTCTCTGTGTTTTCTTTTCATGTAACACTTATATACAATAAAACAATTTTTAAGTTCACATTCACTGAGTTTTGGCAAATGCATACATTTTTGTAGTTCAAACAACTATCATATATAGAACATTACCATCCAAAAACTCCCTTCATGTCGAGTTCTAGTCAATCTCAGCATTCCTTCCTAGATTAGATTTTTCTGCTCTTGTTTGTATAGAATTATACTGCATATATTCTTTTACAAAGGCTTCTCTCAATCAGAATAATTCTTTTAAGATTTATCCATGTTGTTGCATGTAACTGTATTTTGTTCCTTTTCATTGCTAAATGGCATTCCAATGTCTGAATATGTAATTAATTGCTTTTCCATTTGTCTCCTTGGAACTAGAGGTGGCCTCCAAATTCCTGTAAATAGGGGGACTCCTAAACAACTAGCAAGCACAAACCCAGGGCAAGACAGAGGGCTAACAAAGAAAATCTCTGTCATATCACAATCTAGTCACAAAATCCCAGGAAACATACATTTCAGAGAATAACTCATAAAGTTAACATTTTAAAATATTAAAATGTACAGTGTGAAAAGATTTTAAGAAAAATAAATAGGAAATGATGGTCCATTCAAAAGAAGAGGATAAAAATCCAGAAAATACCAGTGAAGAACAGATTGTGGTCACACCAAGGACTTAAAAAAATGATCTTCATGGTAAAGAAAAGTACAGATAAAGAACTAAAGGTTATGAGGAAAACAATGAATTGATAACATGAGACTCCCAATAAAGAGACAGAAAATGTTAAATGGAAACAAAGAGAACTACTGGAGTCAAAGATCATAATAACTGAAATGAAAAAATTCCCAGGAGGGTTTCAACAGCAAACTGGAGCTGACAGAAGAAAGAGTCAGTGAACTTGAAGATAAGATAAATGAAATGTGTCAGGATGAGAAACAGAAAAAAGAATTATAAAAAGCAAAAATAGCAGACAAGACCTGGGGAGCACCACCTAGCATACCAATATAAACATTATGGGAGTCCCAGAAGGAGAAGAAAGAGAGAGAGAGGCAGAAAGAATATGCTAAGAAATACTGACAGTGAACTTCCCAAATGATGTGAGTATGCACATCCAAGAATCCCAGAGAATACTGAATAGAATAAACTTGAAGAAAAATACACCCCATCACATAGTGATCAAACTGTCGAATGCAGACAATAAGGAGAGAACTCTGAGAGCTGCAAGAGAAAAGCAACATGTCATGTACAAGGGAGTCCCAATTAGTTTAAGTGTCAATTTCTCTTCAGAAACCATGGGGGCAAGAAGGCAGTATGTTGAAATATTTAAAGTGCTTCTAGAAAACAACTTCCAACTAAGAATTTTTATATCCAATGAAACTTTCATTAAAAAATGAGGGAGAGATTAAGACATTCCCAGATAAACAAAAACTGATATAGTCTGTCACCACTAGACCTGCCCTACAAGCAATACTAAAAGGGAATTCTTGAAACTGAAAGGAAAGGTCACTAGGCAGTGTTTCAATGCAGCATAAAGAAATAAATACTCCCAGTAAAAGTAATCATTTGAGTATTTATAAATGCCAGTACTACTTTATTGTATTATTTGGTATGTATCTCCACTTCTTACTTCCTATGGTGGTTAAAATGCAAAACATAGAAAGTAGTAAATCTATTGTTTTGAACATATAAATGTATAAAGATATAATTGTACAAAAAGTAGTGGGACAGAGGGGTATAGGAAAAGTATATGTGTATGTTAAACCTTTTTCAAAAAAGTGAAGAGGAGAAAATGCTCCCTAATTCATTCTGAGGCCAACATTGCCCTCACACCAAAGTCAGATAAAGATAGCCAAGAAAATAAAATTACACACTAATATCTCTTATGAATATAGATATAAAATTCCTCAACAAATTAGTAGCAAACTGAATCTAACAGCACATAAGGAATTATGAAATCAATTGGTATTTATCCCAGGTATGCCAGGTTGGTTAAACATAAGAAAATCAATTAATGTAATACATCACATTAAAACAACGAAGAAAAAAGGCCTTCATTTGATCATCTCAATTGACACAGAAAAGGCATTTGACAAAATCCAATACCCATTCATGTTAAAAACACTCAGAAAAATAGAAATAGAAAGTAACTTCTTCAAATGATAAAGAGCATACATGAAAAACCCAGTGCTAACATTATACTCAAAGGAGAAAGAAAAAGGTTTCCCTCTAAGATTAGGAACAAATGAAGGATGGTCACTATCACCACTGTTGTTCAGCATTGTACTGAAAGATCTAGCCAGAGCAGTTAGGCAAGAAAAAGAAAAGGCAACCAAATTGGAAGAGAAGAAGTCAAACTTTCTCTATTTGAGGGTGACATGATCCTATATACAGAAAATCCTGAAAAATCCACACAAAAGCTCCTAGAGCTAATAATTGAATTCAGAAAACTTGTGGGGTACAAGTTTAACACTCAAAAAATCAGTAGTATTTATATGCACAAGCAATGAACAATTGGAAAAAATCAGGAAAAAATATTCCATTTATAATAGCAGCTAAAAGGATCAAACATCTAAGAATAAACCTAATGAAGGATGTGAAGGAGTTGTACATAGAAAACTATAAAACATCACTCAAAGAAATCAAAGATGACCTAAATTGATGGAACAATCTTCTATGTTCATGGACTGGATGATTAAATATTTTCAAGATGTCAGTTCTATCCAGAGCAATTTATAGAGTCAAGATTCCAACCATCTTCCTTGCAGAAATTGAAAAGCCAATCATCTAATTTATATTGAAGTGTAATACAAAGCCACATTGAAAAAGAATAAAGCTGGAGGACTCACACTTTCCAATATTAAAATTTCTTACAAAGCCACTGTATTCAAAAGATAGTACTGGCAAAAGAACAGACATATAGACCAACAGGATCAAATTGAGAGTTTCAGAAATTAAGCCTCACAGTTATGGCTAACTGATTTTTGATAAGGGGTCAAAAACTGCCCAACTGTGAAAGAATATTCTCTTCAACAAATGGTGTGGTGAAAATTTTATGTCCATTTGCAAAAGAATACAGGTAGACCCTTATCTCATATCACATACAAAATTCAACTCAAAATGGATCAAATGCCTAAATATAAGAACCAGAACTATAAAAATCTTAGAAAAAATAGATAAATGGGGTCTCAACAAAATTAACAGCTTTTGCACCTCAAAGTGTTTTATCATGTAAATAAAATGACAACCTACACAATGGGAGAGAAATAGTTGGAAACCACATATCCAATAAAGGTGTAATGTACAGAATATATAAAGAAATTCTCCAATGCAACAAGAAAAGACAATCAACCCAATTAAAAATTAGACAAAAGACTTGAATAGATATTTTTTCCAAAGAAGAGACACAAATGGCCAAAAAGCACATGAAAAAATGCTCAACATCATTAGCCATTTGGCAAAAGCAAATCAAAACCACACCAAGATACCATTTTGCACCCACTAGAGTGGCTACTATTAAAAAATGGAAAATATCATGTATTGGAGAGGATTTGGAGAAATTGGAACACTCATTTAACGATGGTGATGATGTAAAAAGGTGTAGCCACTGTGGAAGATAGTTTGGCTCAGAAATTTAAATATAGAATTATCATATGACCCAGCAATCCCACTTCTAGTTATATAGCCAAAAGTATTGAAAGCAGGGGCTCAAAGAGATATTTGTAAACTGATGTTCATAACAGCATTATTCACAATTGCCAAAAGATGGAAGCAACCCAAGTGTCCTTCAACCAATGAATGGATAAATTAAATGAGGTATATATACACAATGGAATATTATTTCACTATAAAAAGGAATGAAGTTCTGATATATGTGCATGGATGAAACTTGAAGACATCATGTTGAGTAAAAAAAGCCAGGCACAAAAGGACAAATATTGTGTGATCACACTGATCTGAAAAATTAGACTAATCATATTCATAGAGTCAGAATCTGCAATATAGGTGATCAGGTTATGGGGTGGGAATAGGGAATAGGGAGTTAAGGATTAAAATGCTCAGAGTTCCTATCTGGAATGATGGAAATGTTTAGGTAATGGATGGTGGCAATGGTAGCACAAACCTGTGAATGTAAATAACAGCATTGAAATATATATCTGAATGTGGTTAAAAGGGGCAAATATTAGGTTTGTATATATGGTAACAATAAAAAATTTTTTAAATATCCATAGAACTACATAACACAGTGAATCCTAAGTTAAACCATAATATTACAATGATAAAAATGTGCTTTTATCAATTCTAACAAATAAATCACACCAATACAGCGTATTAATAATAGGGTGGTATTTGGGAATCCTGTATTTTAAGCATAATTGTTCTGTAAACTCGCAATTTCTCTAATTTAAAAAACACGGTTACCTATAGTTTTACCAGGACCATTTGTTTCAACAACGTACCTTTCCTCTTTGGACTGCTTTGGCACCTTCATTAAAAAAAAAAAAAAAAAATAGTCTTTTAACACGAGTTTATGTCTGGGCTGTCTACTGCATTGAGCTATTACATTGAGCTTTTAGTTGATTTTTATTCCACTACCACATAGTTTTGATTACTGTCTTTATACAGTAAATCTTATAGTCAGATAGCCTAAGTCCTCCAATTCTGTCCTTTTTCAAGAGTGCACTGGACAGTCTAGATCTTTTATATAAATTTTTGAATAATGTTAATTTCTATAAAAAGCTTACTGCTATTATTATTGAAATTACATTGAATCTTTAGGTGATTGGTTCTCATGCGCATATTTTGCCTTCCAGGGGATATTTGTCAATGTCTGGGGACAGTGTTTATTGTCACAACTCAGGGGGGTGGTTATTAGTGGTATCTAGTAAGTAGAGGCCAAGAATGCTGCTACACATCTTACAAGGCCCCTTGTACCAATGACGTACATAACCCAAAATGTCAATAATGTTGAAGTTAAGGAACCCTTCTATAGATCAATTTGGGGAGAATTGACATCTTAAAATAACATTGACTCTTACTAACTCTCCATGTATTTAAGTCTTTTTTTTTTTTTTCCCCATTGTCTCCCAATTTTTCATTTAATTTTCAAAGAAGTTTAGGTCACAGCAAAGTCACACACGGAGTGCCGGAGACTCCCAGATACCAAACCACCCCCCCTTCCCCACCCCATATTAACTCCGCCCATTTTTTTTTGGTTGTTAGCATTGTTATAACTGTTATGCAGATAGCAAAATATAGCAACTAAACATTGTCAATGATTTACAGTATAGTTTACAATTTAGATGATACAATTTAAAAATTTGGTGATATTTACCATGTCCTGTGTCCATTACTGTAAGGTAATGAAAAACCTTCCCCATGACCACCAAACAACCCATTAGATCTTGACTGTTCCCTTCTCCCAGCCCCCCAGGGCCCATGATACCCACCTCTCCCAACATATGGAATGTCAAGATTCACAGTTACATGCCCTGGGGATTTGAACCAGCCCTTCCTAATCCACCCCCCCCCTCAGTGCTGCACCACCAAACCCAGGAACACCACCACTCATCTGCCCCATCCCCCAACATGCAACCACACTCTATCCCTTTACCATAGATTATGTCCATATGGGTGATGGCTCAAAGCCTGCTCTTCTCTTACTCTCCGTTGTTAACCTATCTTTCAGACAATGGTTCTCAGAGACTACTCACTTTCCTCAGCTCAGATCAGTGAGGTCATATACTGTTCATCCTTCAGTGCCTGGCTTGCTTCACTCAACATAAGGTCTTCAAGATTCATCCACGTTATTCCATGTGTTAGCACTTTGTTCCTTCTTAC
>JAKSZT010054012.1:269741-314354 GCA_026826555.1 Tolypeutes matacus
CCAAGCCTCTCACTCCACGCGTGCACAGCACAGACCCCCGGGCAGGATCCCGTCCCCAATCCGCCTTGCTCTGGGAGCTTGCAGTGTGCGCCCTCCTACACTAACGCCATCTTGGCCGCCTCCTCCCCTACTTTGTTTTGATCCTCTAGAAGCTTCCCATTTCACTCATGATCTATTTAGGTCTTCTTTAACTTTACTCAGCAATGCTTTATACTTTGTCTTGCACATCTAAATTTGTCTTGCACATCTTTTGTTAAACTTAGTCCTAATCTTTTTATAATTTTGATATAATTGTAAATGCCAATGTTGTCTTTTTCCTTTATTGAGATACAAATTGCATACATGCTGATTTTGGGAATATAATATATACATTTATCTTGTTAAAGAAACTGACATCTCTTTTAGTAAGTGCTTTAGCAGGAATCAATGTTACATTTTGTAAAAAGATGTCTTCAATATGTATAGAGATAATCATATAATTTTTATTCTTAGCTATATTAGTATAATGTATTATAGTAATAGATTTCCTGGTATCATATTATTATTGCATTCCTGAAATAAACTTCATCTGATCATGGTGTATCATTTTTAAATAAAATTTAGTTTGATAATGTTTTTATTTAGGATTTCTGATTGATATTTATGAGTAACATAGGTCTGTAGTTTCTTATGCATTCTTTACTAGGCTTTAATATCTATGATAAACACTATTTATAAAATGCATTTGTAATTCTTTTTTTGGTTTATAAAGATCTCATTGTCAGCTTTCTCTTTTTCTTACATGGAAATTCATCTGTTTAATTCTTGTATTTTCAGAAGAATTTTAGCAAATTATGTTTCCAGGAAATCAGACTTTTTATGTTGCCTTTTAACTATTTTTAATGCACAATTCATAATGATATTATTCACTTTATGAGGATGATAGGTAAAATATCATTATCTTATAAACTGGCTATATAATGGGAAAGAAACATGCGTTTATCCTGCCTTCCTTTCCTATATGAACCCTCATTAGTAACCTAGTAGTTAAGGGGAAACATTGCATTATAAAAATTTTTCCAGGTAATCAGAAAACATAATGAAATTAAAATATTACTATTGTACAACCCCCAGTGAGTTAATGTATCCAGGTAATAAGCAGCAAACTTGCTAACATCAAAAAAGAGCAAAAACTACATATGATATTCCTCCCAGTGAAAGAATACACCACCACATATAATCCTGCCAAAAGGGTAGAACATAAGTCTAATCAAGCCTCCAGATTCCCTTCCACTTTGCAGAAAATACAAAGGACAGTGGAGCATCTTAGCTGCACCAGGAGTGTGCTATCAATAACGTAAAGATGGTAGGAAACTGCAGATCAAATGCCCTGGGTTCTTCAAGAGATCAATTTTATGGGCAATACAAAGATGGATAGGAAACCTGTACATTAAAAGAAACTTAAAAGATGTATCAGGTTAAATAATAGGGAACACTAATGTGTCTAGAGATGCCCATCTGGGTGATAAAATTACAAAGAAACACAAGGAAGTGATTACTATAATGTTCAGAACAACAATAACAACAAAAAGTTCAGGACCGTGGATACTTTTGGGGGACAAAGGAGGTTGTGGTTTGGGACAGGGCACATGGATGAAGCCTTTGGGGTGGCCATACCATTCTATTTCATGTCGTGAGTGGTGGTTACAATAAAATTCACTGAGTTATACATTTGTTTTCAGTGGTTTTCTCTTTGATTTATTTTATACTAAAAATGTTCAAGATATAAAGGACAAAGGGCAATGTAAGAAACCATACTTACAATTCATCCTTAGGAAAGAGGCTCATTTCCTACTGTAAAGAGCTTTAATAAATTGACAATAAAAAGGCCACCACCAAAAAAAAAAAAAAAAAAAAAAAAGAGCATGTCAATAATCAGCCAGGTCACAGTCAAAAAATAAAATGACCCTCAAACATATGGAAAAAAAAAAATGTTGGACTTCAATCACAATGGCTGAAATAAGTAAAATTCCAAAGCTTTGAGAGCACATTCTGATGAGATTGTGGGGAAATATGCACTCTCATACAATGCCAGTGGCAGGGCAAAATGGCACAACTAAGATGGTGGGCAATTTTGAAATGTCTGTCAAAATTATGCAAACATTGCTCTTTGAACTAGCAGTCCAATTTTAGAAATGCAGAAAGGAAAAAAGACTACTTACAAGACTATATATCACAACATTGTTTATGAAAACGAAGCACAAAATCCACATATCCCACTAGGGGGGTTCATTAAATAAATCATGGTACACAAAGGGACATTATGTAGCATTAAAAAAAAAAAAATGGGACAGCCCTTTACACATTGATGTGGAAATGTTTCTAGGATATAATCATAAGTGCAAAAAAGCAATCCTTAAGGGATGAAAAGTGAGGAGAAGATTTAAGAATTTATATTACATTTGAATAAAACTGGAAGAACACAAAACAAACTTTAAAATGTGGTTTTCATTGTGAGCGAATAAGAAAACCATGGCAGAAATACTTTTTAATATATATGCCTTTTATATTTTTTATTTTGAAATGTGGAATGTATTGTATATAATAAAGAAAATAAAATTTAGGGAAGAAAAATCACTTCACTAGACCCGGTATCCTCCTATAAGAATTATCTCATTTCTCTGATCCCCTTACAACAAAATTCACTGTGTCTATTGCTTCTCCACCATTCTTTCTTGACACCTCTTCATTGAGACTTTCTTCCTTATCAGTAGGACTCTGATCAAACTCACCAGTGTCATCAATATTTCTACATTCAGTGGTCAATTCCCAGTCCTCATCTCACTTAATTCTTTGCCTCCTCCTTGTAGCACTTACTTTATTTGATTCCAGTATATCCTGGTGCTCCAGGATCAGTCCTTGGATCTATCAGCTTCTCTAAAAATCTCATTTCTTGAGGCTCTCCTCTTGTCCCTTGGATTTAAATACCATCTATATGCCAGTGGCATGGTCTCGAGACCTCTCTGCTGAATGCCAAATTAATATATCTTTCTGCCTGCTATCTCCACTTAGGTATCTAACAAGCATCTCAATTTTAACATGTTAAACACAAAAACTCCTTATTTCTATCACCCTTGTTCCAAACATGTTGTTGCTACAGATTCCCATTCTCATTAAATGACAAGTCCATCTTTCCCATTGTTTAGGTCATATACCTTAGTGTTCTCCTCAATTTCTTTCACTCATTCCCCAAATTAGTTCTTCAGCAAAACTTATTGTCTCTATTTCAGAATATATCCAGAATAAAAAGTGTGCAATTTATTTCCTTTGTTCCTTAACTATCTACTCTTAAAAGGTTAGCCAGAGTGATTCTTTGGAGTTGAAGGCAAATCATATGACTCCTCTCTGCCCAAAAGTTTGCAATGACTCTCATATCACTCAGTAAACAATGACATCATTGCAATGATCTGCAAGGTCCTGCATGATCTGACACTTGTGCTTTCTCATCTTTTCTCTTATTCTCACCCCTATTCATACTTCTTCAGCTACACCAGCCTTACTGCTGTCCCTGAAGACATCCACATGCCTTGCTCCCATGCTTTTTTGTTTCATATGGAACTACCCTTCCCAGTTACCGCTCTGTTTAAATGGCCATCAAACCCTTCCCCACTTTTTAATACCATTTGTCATCTGTCCAACAAATAATATATATATGTGTGTCTGTGTGTGTGTGTATATACATATATATATGTATGTATGTATGTATGTATGTTACTTATTTGCTTCACTTCCAAATGTGTAGGAAATGTATTACCTATTTTATTCCTTGTTATATTTCCAGTACCTAGAAAAATGCCTGGAACATAAAATGGATAGGCACCTTAAATCTTTGTAATTTTTTCATGATTTTCCTTCTGTTGCTTAATTCTTATGAAGCAGAAATGAACCATTTCAACATTAAATCTCTGATGAGCAGATGGTGAAACTCACCTACAATAGCAGGGGAGGAGGCAAATAGATTTGATAGTGAGATACACAGGAACCTACCTCCATAAAAAGGTCTCTGAATAATGGAGGCAGTCTTCAAGAGCTCTCAACCTCAGATGTCCTCTACTCTCTGCTGAAGCCAAAGGGTTTAATAACATTCCTCTACCTAAGCTGAAAAGATAGGTTAGCATGCATTCATCATAGGATTTAGGAATATTTTGTAGTGTGTGTTATATTTTATGTTTCTGTGACAGATCACATAGGAGCAACAATGTTAAGACTAATATATTACAACAATTTATTTTAACCCATGTTGCCATATGTTAAACATAAAATTAAACCCCTTTAATTCTGTTTTAAATTAAAAATAAGTATTATGACTTAATCAAAGCAACTGGGAAAAATCTTTGTTTTAACTAAATCTCCCACTGACTTAGAATGATAGAAATATGTGTACTAGTCTCATACTTTTGGTCTAGGTAGTGTAGTAATTTCATGCTTTGACTTGCTCATTCAAACTCCCAACATGAAGCAATGATTCATAAAATATAGACAGAAATAAATTTAAAACAAGACCCCAAAATAAGATAAACAGAAATGGATTTCAAACAGAAGCAAGAGGACGGCTATAGCCATCGGCTGTTCTGGGCCTGCCATGGACAGTGGTGGCTGGGGTTCAACTCCTGTGTGGAAGAACAGGTTATAATGTCTCCATGCATGAAGGCACACATAAAACAACCTCACAGGGAGATTTGAAAAAACCTTTAAATATGTATCACTATTTAGAATGCTTAAAATATATGCAAATAAATACCTTATTAATAAAGTAAAATATGTAAAAGAGGCAATCAGAAATTTATGCTATGATGCATTTATGATGAAAATATTCCCTTTGCCTTGTGGACCAGATTCCAAATACATGTGACCCAGGTTGCAGGTACAGTTTTGCTGTGTCAGGTAGTGAAGCAAGCAGTTAGGGAAGGGAAGTGCAACTTCTTTATGTTAATAAGCTTGAGGAATGTACACAGCTTGAAGCCAGAGGCCACCTCCCCAATCCTAAAAGGAAGCCCCCTCCCCTCTTCCCCAATAAAAGTTGTCAATTTTTGACTGAGAGAGCTTTGTCAGAAACCATGAGCCTAGTGAAACAGGGAACAAAGATCACTTCCAGAAGCTGTGCCAATCATCCTACCTGCTGTGCTTGGATCTGACTTGGCCTTGACATCATGCAGGAGGAGGTAACTCTATATTCAACTGTAAGCCTGAAAAACCAGGTGAAAACAACCATAAAAAGACTAAATAATGAGGGTAAACATGCAAAGTTTTGGGAAGGTCGAGTGAAAGAGAAGGGCATCCATTGAACCAAAAATACAAATATATGAAGAAACATAAGAAAGAAAGCCAAAGAAATCAATCACAATAGGGATTCACAGTAGATTGAAATCACTTCATAAAACATTCTGACAAAGACTTTAAAATAAGTATGTTGAAAAATGTCAAAGAGCTTAGCAAAATCATAATTCTCATAAAGGAACAATATAAACAGGAATGAATGAAACTCCAAGAGATAGATAAATAAAATGAACAGTTAATAAATTTGCAAACTCAAAACACAGTAATTGAAATTAATTAAAAATGTGATGACCACTTAAACTGTAAATAGGATACAAGCAACATGCTAATTCATGGACTAGAAGATTATCATGAGGAATTCGCAAAGAATGAAGCATAAAGAAATGAAACATTCAAAAAACAGCTAAGAGACATGGAATATGATAAACTGCAACTTTCATTTTCCAGAAGACAAAGAATGAAGTGTTGAGGCAATATTGAAAGAGATTCATGGAGAATCTATATTTTAAAAGATGATAGCAGTATTTTCTAAAATTGAAGTACCTAAGTCCTAACAGCAAATGTTTACCTCAAGAATCAATCGGGATGAACAAAGATAAATATATGTATATATATATACATATATATATATGTAATATAGTTTACATATTGAAGTAAACTATAAAATTCCAAGGTTAAAGATATCCTATAAAAGAACCTACCAGAAAGAAATGAGAGATTCCTCAAAAAGAAGTGAAAGATTGCTATTTAATTTCCTTGGCTACCTAAGCAAATATCAAGCCATAGTTCAGGTTAAACAATAGAAATTTATTTGCTCATAGTTTTGAGACCAAAAGAAAGTCCCAATAAAGGTATCATCAAGAAAATGCTTTCTTCCTGAAGACTGTGACATTCTGGCACTGGCTGGCAATTATCCTTGGTCCTTAGCACATAGAGTCATACTCTGGTCTCTCTCTTATCTTCCAACTCTGTTGATATTCATTTTCTGGCTGTTCCTTCTGTGGCTTTCTCTGTCTCTGTTTAAATTCCATTCTCTTATAAAGGACCCCAGTGATGGATTAAGATCCATCCTGACTGAGTTGGGCCACACCTTAACTGAAATAACCTCATCAAAAAGTCCTACTTACAATTGGTTCACATCCACAGTAATGGATTAAATTTAAGAACATGTTTTTCTGGGGCACATATAGCTTGAAACCCTCACACTTACCTTAGACGTTTCATCAGCAAAAATAGATGTCAGAATGTAGACTGAAATGAGCATACAGACAAATTTAATGCTGAAGAACCCTGTAAAAAATAAATAAAGAAGGAAAGAATGTAATTAATGGGCAATATTCTCACAGTAGAAGCATTTTCAGACATATAAAGGCAAATATTTGTTCTAATACCCAGACACTTTCTTTAAAGACAAGAAGAAAAATGAGCTAGCAGGAATATATAAGATACCAGAAATTGGTGGACTGTTTTGCTGTATTTAATTAACAATTAACTAAAAAAGGAAGTGGGGGTCATGTCAGTACTCTCAGATTTCAGTGCATTCCTGTACATTTCCTAACCTTTATGCAGCAGGGTGAAATCAGGTTCCCCAATGAAACATGAATAGAAATGATGTGCCATTAAAGCCTCAAGCAGTTAAGAGTAGTTGTCCATTCTTTTTCATCCTCTCCTTCCTCTCTCTTCCACTTGGCTGGCAGTGAAAGATTCCAGGGCAACTGGGTTGCAAAATGGAGCTGAGTTGCTACTTGAGCTGCCTGGCCTGAGTGAAAAGAAATAAACCTTTGTTTTGTTATACTACTGAGATTTTAGGACTTTATTTTTCTGTTTGACAGGTAGTGTTAATAACCTAATTAATATGCTAATTACTATTTTTTTATTTATGAAAGTGTAAAATAAAAGTAAGATATGATGTTACTAAATGCCATTTTTTTTTTTGGTCTGGAAAAAGACAAATCTTGAATAGCCATAGATTTTTTAATATAAAATTTCCATTGACTTTTCTATCCACACAACAGAAGGCAGAGGAGAAGAAAAGAAATGCACAGAAAAAGATGGTATCCAAATACATCAATAGCCATAATGTATACAAACAAATTGAACTCACCTATTAAGACACAAGTATTATCAATTGGATAAAGAAATCAAAATATGGTGATAAACTGCATATAAGAAGCATTCCAAAACTATCCTGGAATGAAGTTGAAATGAAAATGATAAGGAATAGCTATATTGAAAACAGGGGGAAAAAAGCCTAGATTTTAAGGCATATCTCATTAACAGGAATAAAGATAAACATGATGTAATAGAATAATTCATCAAGATGGAATAAAAGTCATGAATTCTTGAATGCCTACACCATCGTGGTGTTAAAATATGTGAAATAAAGATAAACAAGTACAAAAAGGAATTGGCAATCATATTGGGAGATTTTAAAATACTTCTGTAAGAAAGACATAGATGGAGCAAACAAGAAAAAATGTAGCAAGGCTATAAGATTCTTAAATTTAAAACAGGCATATCTTAAAAGTCTGTGAATCCATCTAAATATATCTATCTATATACACACAAATATATCTACATAAGAGAGACTCTTAGGGTTACAAAAATTCAACTTTTAAAAGGAGTTTCATTTAATGCCCTATTTCTTCTTACTGAGATGAATTTCGATGAGTGTCTTTTGAGCAATAAGAACAGAGATCTACCCTACCATCAATTCAACATTTGCTTTCCTGGTTTGTTAGTTGCTAGTAATGTTAACATAATGGATCATTTGCATAGTTTTTTCATTATCTTTAGTGTTTTTATTTCTTTTTGCATTACAAGTTCATTTATCTAAACATTGAGGTAAAATATATATGCTTTGTTAGCAAAGTTTTATATAAACAATATTTAAAAGCTAAAATAATGCTAAATGATATATTATGGTTGGCAGACATTGTTAGGGATTGAATTATGTACCCCAGCAAAACATGTTCTTCATCTTACTTTTATTCCTGTGAGTATGAACCCAATATAAATAGAACATTTAAAAGATGTTAATGTAGGTTAAGGTGTGGCCAGCTGAATCAATTTGGGTTTTAATCTGGATACTGGACTCCTTTATAAGCCAAATGAAATTCAGACATAGAGAGAAAGCCACAGGAGGAGCAAGAAGCTGGAAGTCAAGGGAACCCAGAAGAGAAAGCAGAAACGTCTCCATGTGCATTGCCATGTGACAGAACCACCAAGGGATTACCAGAAGCCAACCCCAGAATGCCACCATCTTTGAGGACAAAGCATCGCATTACTGATGTCTCAATTTTGAACTGCTAGCTTCAAAACCATGATCCCATAAATTCCAGTTGTTTAAGCCAACCCATTATATGGTATTTGTTTTAGTATCAGGAAAACTAAGACATATATTAGGAGTAATTTATTTGGAGGAATTGTTCTATACTTTTTTGATGACTAATATATAGCTATGTACGGAACTATGTTTATTTTTTGAGGTATGCATGAATGTTTGCTGTTGTGGGGTAGGAGAGAGCATTCAGGAATCTTATAAAATGCTTCACACAAAAAAATAGTAATTCCATTTATGATTTACAAGGATTGAAATTAAATATTTTGTAAAGTGGGAAATGATTTTAAAGAACATACATTCATTTCAAGTAGAGACTTTGAACACAAAGTCATAAAGTCATTTTCAAATTTCAAAAATTGATATCACATTTTCTGCCTTCACAAAATAAATATTACTTCAGAATCTTGCATCAATCAAAACAAAAACAAATAGAGTTTTGGATACTTGAAGTGAAACATAGTATAAACCCCTACATATGTAGTACTGAAAAATAATGAGAGTATCAAATGAAAATCTGTCATGCAGCTAAAATAGTTAGAAATATATAGCTTTAAATTCATTTGTAACTAGAACAAGAAAGTTGGAAAATAAATGTTTTTAAACTGCCAAATGCTTGAAAATAGTAAAAAAGAAACCTAAAGAAAATAGAAAAAAGGTTATTTTAAAGATAGAAATAAATAAAAGAATAAAAAGATGTTTTATTTTGTTGTAGGCTGCCAAAGCAATATACCAGAAATGGGATGGCTTTTACATGGGGATATATTAAGTTATATATTTACAGTTCTGAGGCTGTGAAAATGTCCAAATCAAGGCTTCATCAGGAGCCACCTTCTCCCCAAGCTGAAGCTATGGGTGATCAGGCACATGGCAGGGCACAGTGACGCGTCTGCTGGGCTCTGCTTTCATGTGTTCCATTGATTTCAGCTTCTGGTTCCTGGGGCTTCCTCTCTCAGCTCCTGGGTATTTCTCATCAACCTCTGCAGCTTTTTTTTTTTTTTATCTTTGGCTCTTTATTCCTCTGTTTATAAACAACCCTAGTAAGAGAATTAAAACTCACCCTGGGTCATACAATCTAATAAAAAAACCTTAACTGAAGTAATTTAATCAAAAGTTCCCACCTACAATAGGTTTACAAGCACAGGAATGGATTAACCTTAAGGACATGATTTTCTGGGGTCCACAAAAGCTTCAAACTGCCACAAAAAGAGAAAAAGGGGAACAACAAAATCCTATGTTCATTCTTTAAAAAGTGTCTAATAAAGTACAAAATTCTCTTACAAGACTGATTTAAACATAAGATAGAGAGGGGAAAAAAGGAAAAGGCACAATTAAGGAAAATCAGGAAGGAAAAAGGACAAGTATAATTCACTGCGTGCATGAACTGGTGTGACCAGAAAACAAGTTATGGGCCAATTCCATGTTCAGTGACACTATGTTGATTGTTTGAAATCAGCCATGGTGGAAGTATTTATACCCTGGAAGTTGACAAATGCTACAAATGAGTATTATTTTCTGAGTTATAATTTACCAACAAACATAGTGTAAATATTTTAAAAATTGTTAATGGACAAAAACTTAATGTCAATAATTTTAAACAAATAAAATGGATAATGTTCTAGAAGACTGTGAATAACCAAAACCTGTATGAATAAATAAGCATTGAGAAATTGAATATATAAGTGTCCCTCTACAGCACATCCCAAACCTACGCAGTTATTCTGTCAACTTTTGCAAACATTTCTGAAATTAGAAAAAGAGGGCAATCTACCCAGATCATTTTATGAGGCTTATGTAAACTTGATTCCAAAATAAGAAAAAGAGCACAAAAGAAAATTGCAGACAAATATCTCTTAGGAACACAGATCACAAAAGCTAAAGAAAATAATAGAAAATTAAATTGAGCAGCATACACACACACACATATATAAAGTAGGGATTATTTTGGGAATGAAAAGAATGCTTAAAAAGAGAAAGTCTATCATGAAATATACAACTTTAAGAGATAAAGGGAGCATTTGAATTGATACAGAATATATATTCAATAAAGTTTAAGTTTTAATGAAGAAAATTATTAACACTTAAAAATAGAGGGTGCTGATATGGCTCAGTGGTTGTGCTCCGGCTTCCCACATACGAGGTCCCGGGTTCAATCCCCTGCCCCAGTACTTCAAAATAAATAAATAAATAAATAAATAAATAAATAAATAAATAATTAATTAAAAAAAATATTCTCCTATTCTTAAAATAGCATCTTTTAAAATATATATATATATATATAATAATAAAATAAAGCCTATGTGAACATAAAAAAAAAAAAGAAAAAAGATGAAATCTAGCAGGAAAGAGATGGAGCCAGGTATACCTTTTACATGTATGTTGATGGAAACAATGTTTGGATTTCAAAATGGAAAACTGTTATAGTTTATATGATAAACTTATACAAAAAAAAAAATAGATGTAAACATTTTGTTAGCAAAATTTTATTTATTCTGGCACAAGATAACTATGAAAAAAAAAACAACACTAGAGCAAATATATTTAATGACTAAATTTTAGAAGCATTCCCCAAAAGTTGATTTTTAAAAAAAATACAAGATGGCCATTATCACTACTTCTTGTTTTAACATTTTCCTGGAGGAACTACCCAAATAAAACAAATAAACAAACAAACACACAAACAAAAAACAGAAAGAAGTGGTACAAGAATTGTACAGGAAAAGACCTTTGAACTCAGACTAATATACATGCTTCTTCCAGTGCTGTGCAGGGTCCTGTGTGACTTCACCCCTGCCTGCCTCTTCCAGTTCACCTCCTAGCACTCCCTGCTCCTGCTCTGTCCTCCATCCTTCAGCCACATTTGCTCATTTTTGTCTTTTTATAGAATATTTTCCCTGGGCCCTTTCATGACTGGCTCCTTAAGCTTTAGTCCCAGCTTTAATGGTACCCTCTCCACACTGCTTATTTCCTTCTTTGCACTTATTACAGTCTGTAACTAATGGTACAGTCTTACATTCATTTATTGTTCCCTTTGCCCATTAAATCCTCTGAGTGTTCACTGTCATATCTCAAGAGGTCAGCACAGTGCATGGCACACTACTGCTCAGTGTTGCCACATAAATGAAAAGCTTGATGCACATAGTGGATACTCTTCACAGTATACAGCGTCTTCTTTCTGGATATTTCTGAGAAACATCAAACTTTACTTCTCTGCTCTCTTTTTTTATAGGAAAAAAAAAAAATCAGTCCTGCTTGGGACAGCTCATTTATTTCTCAGACTGTATGGTGCTGTTCTTTGGACATAATTTCTCTTCATTACCATCGTAAAATCAGAATACCATTATATCTCACCAAAGTTAATCCTAGACCACCTGAGCTGGATCTGGGTGCTCACAGAAAATTTGCTGTCAGTTAAATAGTGTTTTATAGGCAGGTTTCTGTTAGTTCTGTGTACTGACAACATCCTAGTGACAGGAGTAGAAAGGAAACATAAATACCATATATGTGGATATACATATGCACACACATATGATGACCTAGGTCTGCTTTTTGTAGATACCAGATTATTTATTTAAACTAGGATATACCTTACTATATCTGTATATAGTAATATATACAAAATTTTTTATATTATTAATTTTTATTATTTTTACTATGTATATAAAAATTATTACATAATATCTGGACATATGTGCATAATTATAAAATATATTGTAATGCATTATATAGTAAATATATCACCACTGTTTTAAGCAAAATAGTTTTCCTTGAAAAGCTGTTATTAAAATAATGATGGCTTAGAGCCAAGGAAACAAAATAACTAAGAGCTACCTTTTATGCTTAAATGCTCATTAAATAAACTGGCCGCTAGGATCTATAGAACATAGATATCCTCAACAGGATGCCCCTCTCCAGTGATCCTTTGATACAAGTAGCAAAACATTAATATTTGTACATCAATCATGCAACTTAGTGCTAATGAGTTAAGAACCACTTCTTAATGACTGTCCAATTCCTAACTAATGAAGTGACAGCTGCATTGGCCAGACATGCTGAGGAGGATGGCTCTGTCAAACAGAACTGAATCTTCAGAGTTTTCTTTTGTCACATTTGAGAAGACTTAGCATCAGTAAAATCGGGGTAAACATAAAAGAAATCCACATGATGAGATGCTTTGTTCCATTATTATTTTTTTTCTTCACTGTTCTCTGTGGAATTATAAATAGAAAAGGTCAAGGGCATCCTTCTACTTTCTCTGCTTTGGGGAAACAAAGATGTCATTTTATAGGGGTCACAGAGAGTAGCCTTTGGGGCACCTGAGAGGTCAGACGCATCAGCTCTCTGATACCCAGAAATGCTCAGAGGCAGCTTGGCAACAACATATAGCTTTGAGGACTATAGGACAAAGTAGTAATAATTGGACTGTATCTTGCAAATACATAAGAGGTAAAGTGAAAAATACTGGGACACTACAATAAATTCAGGAAGTCTTGTCAGAGAGACAGAGATGAGATAACTAGAGAAAGAAACACAGAGGTGAGCTGTGGTCCAGATCAGACATGAAATATCTATGCCATTTTCTACATAATTTGCTGGCGTCACAGAGAAACCTATAGATTTGTTTCTTTAAGCAATTCATAGCAAGATTGCTGAAGAAACCATGTTAAATGACCTGCTGCAGTAAGTTCGTGATTGAGCAAAATTTGTTCAGAATATTTCTCTTAAGTGCCTGTTCCTCACTCCTGCATGCAGTCTGGGTTTCCCCATGATTTGGCTACTGTGGCCTAATCAATGTGTACTTGTCATACACACACACACACACACACATACACACTAGCTTATGTGTACCTAATCCTAGTTTGATTTAATAATAATGAGTGAAAATGACCTGAGAAACATGATATGTGCACAGGGTACTAAGATGGGGACCTGAACTGGTCCTGAGCTCTCTGGAGGAGCCATTGCAAATCCACATACCCTTGTTTTCCAGGCTGGGTCCTCTTCCCTTGACAGCACATGGACCCAGCCACAGCATACCCTGATCCTTCTCAGCAGGCAAGCCTTTAGGATGCCACAGTCAGGTTATGCCAAGTACTGCTTTTAACTTCCATAATGCTGTGCTCTAAATCAGAGCAAAGGTGATGAGTGGGGATGGTACTATATGTCTGATAAAATTTCTTGCAACCATGAAATTCTAAGATTCTGTAAAATCCCCTAGTATGAAGTGGAGGCAAGCTCACTGGCTTAGTCTGGTCACTGTGTACCCCTCAGAAGGTCACGTGAATTATCTGGATCAATCTGAGTCTTCATCTCTATAAAAAACTTAAATAACAAATGAATTTTTTCTGACCTGAGCAAAAGGGATAAAAACTGAAGTCTTAGAACCTAGGGGAAGAAATAAAATGCAATTCAGGATTACCCTGGCTGCAGTAGAGTATGGTGATTTGAGTCTTTGGTCTCTGGATTCAGAAAAGACCCAGGTGGGACTAGATCCTTTATTCTGCTGCTCAGTCACCTCTGAAGAGCTGTTTTGTTTCTCTTGGTCTTATTTTTTTTGCCTCTTGTGAAAAGTGAATAACAGACCCAGTTCATAAGATCATTGTACAATGAAACAAGATAAAGCATATAATTGCTTAGTATAGTGCTTAACATTTGGCAAGTGCTCATTTAAGTTTAGCTGTTATTATAATTTATTCACTTCCAATTATTTATATCTTTCAGTTATTTTATTCAGGTTTGCTGGATTTAATAACTCACTTGTGTTAAGGTTCTTCATCTTACATGAACTAACAAAACAAGCTCTGATTCATTTTGTTTCCATGGAACACTGAGTCTTTGCATCTTCCTATGTGAAAAGAGTCAACTGGAAATGATCTAGAATACTGTGCATTCTATGTGTAGAAAATAAGTGCGGGGAAAAATACTCTATCAGATCATATTTAAATTGAACATTCTGAGTTACTGAATTTGGATGTTTAACTCAGTTGGTAATTGGCATTTCTGAAGCATACCCAAGCAAACCAATGTATGACAATTTTGCATTTCCCCAGTGTTATTCTCTAAACAACTATTTGATGATATAATAGAATTAAAGAACTTTGACACTAGAAGGGAGTTTAGAAATGATCCTTTACAATGCCTCCTTTTTGAAGAAATAGTGAGTAGAAAATAAACAAAGCAAAACAAAGCATCTTGTATGGCAGTATGGGAAATAGAATGATGAGTCAATCTCCAACATCTTAAAGGCTAGTAGGGAAATGAGATGTGTGCACAGATAACTGTAATGCAAGATAGGAAGTTGTCAAATGCTATAGGTATCTTAATTGGGTAAGATCTACTTCAAACTAGGAGAAATGGTTACAATTGAGTTTCATGTTTGTGCCATCCCAGCATCCACTTTCCTTTCATCTGGCAGCAGGATCCCTCTTTTTCTTTCAGTATTCACTCTCCGTCACTCTCAGTCCATGTAATACAGGTGGAAGTAACCCTGTAACTTCAGGGTCAGCATAAGACCTTACCCAATTGATTATATGTGCCACATTCCCCAACCATGGTGATTACCTCGGAGATGGGCACCTGGCCCCGTAACAGCCCATAAAAGCCCTACCCAGAACTTATGCTAGATATATTAGCAAATAGGTTTTCTATTTCCAGTGAGCTGTTGGCAGCCATTTTGCCCCCTCAAAAGGAGTTGAAAAACTATTAAATACAAAAGAAATACGAGCCAAGAGTAGAGAGAGAAAAGTATACATTACCTGGGAATTAGTAAAGCATGCTATTTGGTTATAATTGGAGTGAGTGACGAGACAGTGGGAGAACGAGTTTGGAAATGTGGGATAGGATTCGATTTTGGAAAGCTTTCAATTCTGACATAGGCAGAACTGTGCTTTAAAAAGTAGAAACAGGCAGTTATATACAAGGTAGATTTATAGGAAAATACTTTTCCCACTTTGGTAGAGAAGGTTGTGTGACAGACATGTTATTAATGTTCTTGTAAAGTCTCTTTTCTTTTTCAAAAGCAGCACCATACTTCTATTTCCTTCTTGACATAAATTTGTGTTCTGTGAGTTGATTCGTTCTGCTGATGTTTTCAATTGCTTAAATGTCACTCTTGGTTCCTGGGAAATTCCAGGGGTGTCATTTCACATTCACACACATACATTCACATTCAATGATTATTTATAACATCTAATCTCTCCTTGAAAATATATTCAGCACAAAGTTCCTCCAGCCCATCACCATTAGGTTGGACTAACAGGAGAAAAAATTATTTTACCCATTACAAATATGGCTACATTTGGGAGTCACTTTTTTAAAAATACCACTTTATAGTCTTGGGAATTAATTTTAACTTTTTCGTGGTGCTGTGATAACTATACTCTCCTTTGATTATCCAAATGCCCTGTCCAACAACTAGGAGACTTTTATCCAGATTTAACTCATTAGGTGAATGCAGCCCAAAGATACTAAACTAGTTGATAAAGACAGAAAACATGCTAGTTACAGAGCCAGGATTTTAACTCCAAACTCCAGACTGCTAAACCCTAGATTGTCCTCTGATTGACCAGCTGAACTTCCTCTAGAGCAGGGGTTCTTAACAACGGGTCTGCGAGCTTGAATTGAAACTCAAAAAAACATTATTCTTGTGGGGACTTGTTGGTGCAGGTGTGATATATTTATTAAATAATACACCGTATAGTGTGGACTTAGTAAGGGGTCTGTGGTTTTCACCTGACTGGTAAAGGGGTCCATGGAACAAAAAAGGTTAAGAACTGCTGCTCTAGAGAACAGTTTCTCAACCAGTTCTTCATTATCACTCCTCAAAGAAGTCTTTCAGAAGGCAATGTTTTTCCTAATTGGCATCCCCATGAAATTTTCATAACATATAAATTATATGTATGTATATAATAGGTATACTGTATGTATATCTGTACTTTATATATATAAAGAGAAAGATTTTTTCCCCTTGTGGGTGATATTGCCCTCTTTGAGAATACATGCTCTCCAAATTTGTTGTCTTGCAATTAAACATCAAAATTATATAACAGGGAAGCGGATGTGGCTCAAGTGGTTGGGCTCCCATCTACCATATCGGAGGCCCTGGTTTCAGTTCCTGGGGCCTCCTGGTGAGGGTAAGCTGGCCAGCGCCTGCGGAAAGCTGGTGCAGCAAGATGACACAACAAAGGGAGACAAGCAGATACAGAGGAAACATGCAGCGAATGACGCAGAAAGCAGACAGAGAGCACAAGTGGCGGGTGGGGGTGGGGTTAGTAAAATTATATAACAAACTTTTTAAAATTCCAGCATGCTTTCATTTATATACAGATTTATTTGGGCATACTTTTGAATGATGTTCTAGAAACAACCACTCACATATATTCATTTTCTTTGTGTGGAATAAACTTTGTTTTCCTAAATAAAAATTTAGAAAATCTTTGAGTGTTTTCTATGCTTAAAATTTGAATGGGCATATTCTAGTTGAAATTTAGCCAAATCAACTGATTTGATATAAGCTTGACCCCTTTCTCTTTTGCAGAAAGGTCCTGGAAAAATGAGAAGGACCTGCTAAGTCTTGTTGCTAGTCCACACAGTTAGTAGATATACACAGAGGTCTTTCTGGACTTCCCGACTCTACTTTGCATTATTTATATTTATTAAATCTCTCCCTGTCCATTTTTCTAGGACAAGATTCTATTAACTTCATTATTGTTCCCAAATACAATATGGCTACTCCTTTCTCTATTCCCTTGCTCCCACTTCTCTTCTTACCTGGAATGTCATCCTCTGTAGTCTAGCTATCTAAATACCACTTTCTTCAAGGCACATTTCTTGAATAAATCATTCCCAGCCCACAGTAACCTCTTCTCTCTATAAGCAGCACTTCTTATCTCCAGGACTCATTTGGCATGTATTTATGCACTCTCTAAGGGCCTAGAATAAGATCCCCAAGCACATAGCACCAAAATGAGAATGGCAGCCCTTTCCACCACTTTACCCAGGGCAGACATCAACAATCAATCACTTCCCTCCCACTGAACAAAGAAAGCTCAAGAGAGACTTTTCAAGTCATTTAAAGTTAGTATAATGAAACCTAATTGCTTTCTGGGTTTTGTTATCTTTATATATCCACAGCCCCCACCCAGCATAGTCTTCTGTAGCCAGACTATACTCAGGAATTTGTTTGGTGAATGAATAGATGAATACATCTATCTAATATGTATTCTTCCAAGACCCACAAATGCACAGTCCCATGGAAACCTAAATAGAAAGGTCAGAGAAAAAAATGAAGGCAATCAGGAAGAGATAAATATTAATCACAGCTGGGTGATATTTGCCTGCACTCTTCTCTGGATTTCAATTTCTTAAAGAAAAAGGTGAGTAATTTATTATAGGACCTGTAAAGACCCTTAAAACACCCAAAGTCCTAAGTTCTCCTCTATCTGAATTTTTAGAATAATTATTTCCCATAGATCCCCTAGAGATGGAAATATTTGCCGAGAGAATAGAAGACTTGGGAGGCCCCTGGAAGCTACTTCCATGCAGGCGACCATCAATCATGCTTTCTGTTCAATGTAAAGAAGAAACGCCTTACAGTAAAAGCTGGTCAAGGTCAGAGCAAACTTCTTTGGTAATGATGAATTCCCTGTCATTAAACGTTTTAAAGAAGACACAGGCAGCTTGGAAAGGAATCATTAGAAGATATTAAAACTTCGAAAGGGGGCAGGGAGAGATTGGATCACCTTTAAGTTCTTCTCCAGCCACAGATGTCTCATTCTGGAGTTAAGGGGATAATTCAGTAATTGTGTGATGCTCTGAATACAGTCCAGTCTCTGAAAGGGCCCAATTCTTTTACCTTCATGAGGACACAAGCTACACTCGCAAATCTTGCGACTTCCAATGCTTATTGACAAACAAGAGTCATCATTTTGGAGACACATTGGAAAAAAAAAAAAGGCCTTTTCAAACTCTATTATTTCTGATGCTAAAAAACAAAAGCATTTAATTTCCACCCTTGTTCTACTGACAAAATTACCAAGACGCTTTCCCCAGGTGTGGGGTTGCTGTTTTGATTACAGGCTGTTATATTTCTTCCCAGACAACAACTTTCTGCTGTAGACAAATTGAGATGCTTCAGCAATATTTTAATTGCCAATCTAATGGGTACTTGACTTTTTTCGCACATCAAAATCCTCTGAATGACCTTACTAATTCAGATAGACCCAAAGGAAAATCATTAAACCCAAAGTTGAAATGTTTCCTAGAATCCTTCTTTATAATACTTATTCATCATATACATTCCACTTTAGCATCTTCTGCAAGTAACCCAATCCTTTTCTTTGTGAATAAAGCGCTGTTAAAATAACTAATGCCTGCTGAGCACATACTGTGTGCTAGTTACACAGTGCCTTGTAAGCATTATTTCATTATCCTCACAACAACAGATGAAATGGATATTATCCCCATTACTTATATGAAGAGAGACTGAAGCTTTGAAAAGTTAGGTAAATGGCCCAAGGATATACAGTTAATAGGTAGTATAGCTAGAATTCAAACTCACATCTGTCTGGCTCTAGAGAGTGAGCTCTTCACCACCATATTATGCTGTAATTCATGATTCTCAAAATATGGTCCCTGGACTACTAGCAGCACCATCACCTGGAAAGGTGTTAGAAAGGAAAATCTCAGGTGTTACCCCAGACCTACTGATTCAAAAACTCTAATGGTGGGGCCCAGCGATCTGTGTTTAACAAGCCCACTATGGCTCTACTTTGGAATTTATCTGACAGACTTGGACTCAGTTGTGGTTACACTAAACATGGTTCTTCTGACTCTTCTATTTGAATCTATAATTAGTACTAGGGTTGATAGGTATACTTACAAAAGACTAAAATCTTTGGGCTCTCCAAGTGCCAGCTGGGCCCTGAATCTCAATGGAGTTGCAACACCTAATCTCCAGTTCATTGGACTTACCCAGGACAACTAACCAGGAGATAATGATGGACAATGACCATTCCAAGGAACCAAGAGAGTCTACAACTGCAAGCAAGAGAGTCCCAATCCATCTGCCCGATGGGATCTAAGCCCCCTCTCAATTAGAGGTGAAGTGAGAATCACCATCCCAGAATCTTCAGGATTGGGGAATGAGCTATGGATTAAAGGAGACTTACTGGTATTCTACTATAGACTTATTGTGATTCTAGCAGTGGAAGAAATTATATCATTGATGTGGAGACGGCCATTAGAGGTTCTGAGGGCAGGGAGAGGGGAAAAACAGGTGAAATATAGGGGCATTTTCAGGACTTGGGAAATATCCTAAATGATATTACAATGACAGATACAGGCCATTACATATCTTGCCATAACCTAAAAAATTGTGTGAGGGTGTAAACTATAATGTAAACTATAATCTATGCTTCGTGGCAATGCGCCAAAATGTTTTCATCAATTGTAACTAATGTACCACACTAATGAAGAATGTTGTTAATGTAGGAAAATGGGGGAGGTATAGGGAGCGGGACATATGGGAATCCCCTATATATTTTTTATGCATTTAAAAAAAGTTATTGAAGTATATCACTCATACATGAACATATATAAACAATAAGTGTATAGCAATAGCTGTGAACTTACGAAATAAACATACATAATATCATACAGGGAGCTCATACCTCAGCCTATCACCAATACTTGGCATTGTTGTGAATCATTTTACTAATGATTAAAGAGCATCCTCAAAATATTACTACTAACCAAGTATTTTCACCCTATTATTATTATTATTTTATCATTTGTACATGAACATGCATAAACAATAAGTGTATAGTAAAAGTTGTGAACTTACAAAGCAAACATTCATAATATCATACAGGGTCCCATACATCAACCCTCCAACAACACCTTACATTGTCGTGAGATAATTGTTGCAAATTATGAAAGAATATTGTGAAAATCTCACTACTAGGGGGCGAATGTGGCTCAAATGGTTGGGCATCCGTCTACCATATGGAGGGGCCTGGGTTCGATCCCTGGGACCTCCCAGTAAAATAAAAAAAAAAAAAAAATATATATATATATATATATACATGTGTGTATATATATATATATAGAAGGTGCATGGGCTGCCAGGCTCTGTGTGACGGTGAGCCGCCAGGCCCCGGAAGCCATGCAGCAAGATGATGACGTAACAGGAGAGAGACGCAGGGGAGAGACAAGACGAGATCCTCCAAAAGCTCTGAAAACCAGGAACCGAGGTGGCGAAGGTGGCAGAACACCTCTCTCCTACATCGGAGGTCTCCAGGATTGAATCCTGGTGAAGACTGGAGGAGGAGGATGAGAAGAGATGGCAGGAAACAGACACAGAGAATTGCCCAGCGAATGGACACAAAACAGCAAATGGGGAAGAGAGGGTTTTAAATGGATAAAGTAAATAAATAAATCTTTAAAAAAAAAAAAAAAAAAAGCTCACTACTAATTATACTCTCCGATGTATATTCAGTGTATTTTTCCCCTAACCTACCCTACCATCATTTCCCAAATACATTTTTATGGCAGAATTTGTAAATGTACAAAACAATCATGCACATGTGCAGAATTCCCAACAACACCCCTACATCAACACACCACACCATGGTGGAACATCTGCCACAGACCATAAGACAGAATTATCTGAGCATTACCAGGTACATAGTGTACACCTGGCATACATCCTCCACACTCCCCCACTATCAACACAGTACATCTTTGGCATAGATGCAAGAACATTACATTATCACAGTTAATTACAGTCAATAGGTCACTCCAGTTGTATTTTTCCCATGCTTCTCCACATTCCCACCCCCCTGCAATAGTGATGAACATCTGCTCTAGCTTACAAAGGACACTCTTGCATCTGTACCATGAACCACTATTCTCATCCACCTGCAGAGTTACTGTGCTATTCAATCCCTAGATTATTCTCTAGCTTTCTGTCAATTGGTATTTACATTGCTAGACTATCATTTTCAGCCACATCCCCATTTATAAACCAATTGTTACTCACTATAATCTGTTACCATCAACTCTGTACATTTCCACACTTTTACAGTAAAGCTAATTAAAACTTCTACATACATTAAATATCAGTAGTCCATCTCAGTCCTCCTCTTATCTCCTTTAAGAATCCACCACATACCACCAGGTCTTGAAGATATTTTTCTACATTTTTTTCTAGAAGATTTACAGTTCTTGCTTTTATATTTAGGTTTTTGATCCATTTTGAATTAATTTTTGTACAAGGTGTGAGATAGGGGTCCTCTTTCCTTATTTTGCTCTGGATATCCAAATTTCTCAGCACCATTTGTTGAATGGACTGTTCTGGGTGGGTTTGACAGGCTAGTCAAAAATCACTTGACCATAGATGTGAGGGTCTGTTTATGAACCATCAATTCAGTTCCATTGGTCTATGTGTCTGTCTTTATGCCAGTACCATGCTGTTTTTACCACTTTAGCTAGGTAATACAACTTAAAGTCTGGAAATGATAGTCCTCCAACTTCACTTTTCCTTTTAAAGATGTTTCTGGCTATTCAGGACACCTTACCCTTCCAAATAAATTTGATAATCATGTTTTCCATTTATTTAAAAAATGCTGGTGGAATTTTTATCAAGATGGCATTGAATCTGTATATCAATTTGAGTAGAACTGACATCTTAATGATATTTAGTGTTCCAATCCGTGAGCATGGAGTGTTCTTCCAATTATTTAGGTCATTTAAAAAATTTCCTTTGACAATGAGTTGTAGTTTTCTGACTACAATTGCTTCACATCATTGGTTAAGTTTATCCCTGAATATTAGGGTTTTATCTTTTATATTTTATTTGCACCACTCTTTTGACACTTTTATTTACTTTTATTGATATAATCTTCATTTCTAGACTCTCTTCCAGGCCTCTCTCTCCTGTCTTTTCTTTTCAGGCTGTAGCACACCTTTTAGTATTTCCTGCAAAGCAGGTCTCTTGGTTACAAACTCTCTCACTTTCTGTTTATATGTGAATACTCTAAACTCACTCTCATTTTTGAAAGACAATCTTGCCAGATATAAGATTCTTGGCTGGAAGTTTTTCTCTTGAAGTATCTTAAATATATCATTCCACTGTCTTCTTGCCTCCATGGTTTCTGGTGAGAAATCAGTACTTAATCTTATTGGGTATCTCTTATTTGTTATGCATTGTTTTTCTCTTGCTGCTCTCAGAGTTCTCTCTTTGTCTTTGGCATTTGATATTCTGATTAGTATGTGTCTTGGAGTTGGTCTCTGGATTTTTTTGGATAGGAGTACGTCATACTTCTTGGACATGGATATCTGTGTCCTTCAATAGGGTTGGGAAATTTTCTACCATTATTTCTTCAAATATTCCTTCTGCCCCCTTTCCCTTCTCTTCTTTTCCTGGGACATCCATGACATGTATGTTTGCACATCTTTTGCTGTAATTTAGTTCCCTGAGACCTTGTTAAAGTTTTTCTAATCTTTTCTTCATCTTTTCTTTTGTATGTTCACTTTCAGAGGCCATTTCTTCAAGCTCACCAATCCTTTCTTCTGCCTCCTCAAATCTGCTATTATATTATGCCATTGTATTTTTATTTCATTTATTGCACCTTTCATTCCCATAAGAGCTACTATTTTTTCTATGTATGCTTTCAAATTCTTCTTTGAGTTCATCCAATGTTTTCTTAATATCCTTAATTTCTTTAGCTATCTCATTGAATTTATTAAGGAGATTTGTTTGAACATCTATGATTAGTTGTCTCAATTCCTTTATGTCATCTGGAGGCTTATCTTGTTCCTTTAACTGGGCCATATCTTCCTGTTTCTTGGTGTGGATTGTAATTTTTTATTTGTGTCTTGGCATCTGGCTTACTAGATTATTTATTCTGGGTGAGTTTTTCTCTTTAGTTTAGGGCTTCCTGCCCTTTATCCCTTGCTGGTTGTGTAGTAGGAGCCAAGGATGTAGTTGATGGGGTAAGCTGTGGGTGCTCAAGCTGCCCTCATTGCCACAGGGACCAATAAAGCTTCACCCAACTTTCTCCTTTGCCAGGGGTAGGGACAGAGCCACAGCTGCGTGGAGTAATCCAACTCATGCAGGTCTTGACTGTAGTTGCCTAGAGAGACTGATGAAGCTTCATGCCCCTTTCTCACCTGCCTGGGGTGGGGATGGAGCTGCAGGTGTGGGCAGCATCTATGCAGTGCTGGTCCAAGATGACCACAGTTGCCCCAGTGGACTTCTGATTATTCAGTCTGTGCCAGCCAAATGTACCTGCAGTTACCTGGATAGGCTGGTTCAGGGACTGCCAGCTTTCTCCCTGCTAGAGTTGGGGCTGAAGCCTAGGTTAAGACTTCAGTTCAATCTGGGTGAAAGAAACTGGTTTCTACCATCACTGTGATTTTCAGTCAGCCTGGCTTCCCTTTATGTTGGGGGTGAAGTCAAAATGACGGCTACCTGCCTCCTTACCTGGACAGGTTCAAACTTTAGTTGTTCCTAAGGTTACAGTCCAGCCAGCCAAATCCACTAATCAGTAGCTGATATCAGTAGCCAACTGTCTCTTCTTCCCCTGTTTTGGGGATATGGAACCTCCAATTCCTGCCACAGAATACCTCCTGGGGTGGCTTGCGCTGCCAAAGTAGGATGATCACCAGCCTTCACGGCATGGCCTGTAGTTCCCCGGAGAAGTTAGTGCAGCTCCCCCCAGCTTCCTTCCTGCCCGAGTTGTGCCTGGGGCTTAGGCTAGAGCTGCAATATGATCTGGATAGAAAGAAGCTGGTCCCTACCAGCTTCTGTAATTTTCAGTCAGCCCCGCTTCCTTTCATGTCAGGCGTGGAGTTAAGATGGTGGCTACTGGTCTCTTTCTGACTTGGACAGGTTCAAACTTCAGCTGTTCTTAGGATTATACTTTAGCCCATCAAATTTACTAATCAGTAGCTGAAGTTGGTGCCTGAGTGGGATGGCTATCACTTACTCAAAATAAAAGTTCTGAAGACAGAGAGTTGGACCATAGACAACAGTAATTTATTTCTTTCTCATGAGAAAGGGCACCCACCAAGGCTAATAGAAGTGGGTAAGTGTGAGTGGTTAGTGCGGGAACAAAGATTATATAGGTACCCTGATGCGGTATCCCATTTCCCTCCCTCCTTTACCTCACCTATTTCCCCATTGGCTGGGGACTATGGGCTTACAATCTTAAGCACGAAAACTAACCCAATCATGAAGTGACGCAAGGTTTTATTGCCTTTTTAGGGAGAGTATGAGGGTACATCTCCACTATCTGGGTTTATCCCTTTTTACTTATGTGGATTTTGGGAAAGTGAGTTAGGCAAGTTAGGTATGGGAATGTGGGGCTTAACTTGTTGCAATTGAGATTCGAACAAGAATGTGGGAGGATTAGATAAGGGTGAACAGGGAATTCAGTTTGAGAAGAGACCACCTTTTGTTCTCTTTCTCTCAGTGCCCAACTGACTCTTCGTCCCCCGTTTTTGGGAAGTAGAGCTTCCAATTCCAGCCACAGAATAGCTCTTGAGGTGGCTTGTGCCTCCAGCGGAAGATGGGCACTGGCCTCCATGGCGTGGAGTGCATCTTCTCGTGAATCTTCTCTGCAGATGGGCAGTCTCCTCCTTCCACTTTTTTCAAGGATGTTGCAGGATGCACTTCTGGTATCCTGGAGCCCCCAAACAGGTGCTTTAGATAGCTCTGGGTGATTACTAACTGCTCTGTAGCAGGAGCTGATTCTAAGAGCTCCTTACTCTGCCACCATCTTGCTGGTTGTTGCTCAGAATCCCCTATATTTTTATGTAACATTTATGTATTCTAAATATCTTTTTTAAAAAATACAACATAAGTTTAAAAAGGTAAAAGACAACCCAAGATAAAAAAACAAGCCCACTAGGTGATCCTGATGCACTTTATTTGAAAACCACCCTTCTAAGCAAATAGCATATTTGCCTTCTATCTAGTACTGGGCTAAGTGCAATATAAATTACAAAAGAATGGGAAAATTTGATTTCCACCCTAGAAGCATTTATGATTTAGCAAAGAAACAATATTAAAATGGAAAGAATGAGCAATATAGAGAAATATATACATGAAGTATTTAATAAATATTTGTTCATTAATTGATATCAGTTCAAATGATAGGCTAGGTAATTTGGAGGATTTTAATTTTTCACAACCTCCTTGGTTCCCTACAGCATACATATATTCAAGCTTGAGCAGTAATGTATAATGCTAACACAAATATTTCACCTTCAGAATATTTACTAGTTTTCATCTGTATTTCATCTGTATTTACTAGTGTCCAATACATTTCTAATGTTTGAGCCAAACAAACATGTTTTTTGAGCCACACATTTTTATTTTTATTTTCAGTAAACTTTCCAGATGAGGAAGGAACTTTCAAAATTAAGAAAAGCACAAAGCGCTAGGTTCTGTGCTATGTACAAACCACACAGGCTCTCTGGACAGTGGTGGAGACTGGAATAGGAAAGCATGTCTAAGGGGCACATCAGGATTCATTTTGCTACACATTTAAACTCCCCAGTGTGATTTTGTGGTTTTTATTTTATTTTTTTAACTTTTTAAAAATATTGTTTTTTCTGCAATTCGGTTTTGATTTTTTTTCAGCTTTTTTTTTTTCAATTTCTCCTCCCCATTATTTGCGCTCACTGTCTGCTCTCTGTTTGTCTTCTTCTTACGAGGCACTGGGAACTGAACCCAGGAACTCCCATGTGGGAGGTAGGCACCCAATCACTTGTGCCACCTCTGCTCCCTGCTTGTTGTGTCTCTCATTATGCTTCCTTGTTGTGTATCTTCAGTGTGCCTTCTCACTGCATCAGCTCACCATGTCAGCTTGCTGTTTTGCTCGTCTTCTTTAGGAGGCACCAAGAACTAACCCGGGATCTTCCATGTGGTAGGTGGGCACCCAGCTGCTTGAGCCACATCTGCTTCCCTGGATTTTGGTTTTAATATTCAAATGCTTCTGGCACTATTGTTAATTCATCTTAGAAATACTATGTTTTAGTTTGCTAGTGGCTTCCAATGCAATATACCAGAAATGGGTTGGCTTTTAGAATGGGAATTTATTCAGTTAAAAGCTAACAGTTCTGAGGCTGTGAAAATGTCCAAATCAAGGCATTATCAGAGATGCTGTCACACCAAAGGTCGGGTGCTGGTGATCTCGGACTCCTGCAACTGGCAAGCCACAGTGGTGGCTTTGTCAGTCTTTACCTTCTCCTCCAGGCTTATGGTCTCCCTGAGCTCAGCTGTGGGTGATCAGGCATGTAGAGCTGCCTGCGCATCTCTCTTGACTCTCACCTCTCTTTTGGGCTTTGTTTCTAGTTCTGCTTTGGGTGGCTCTGTCTGTGGCTTTTCCCTCTCCAGGGTTTGTTGATTTCTAGAGGTTTCTCTCTGTCACTGCAGCTTTTTTCCTGTCCGTGACATTTATTCCTCTTTTTATAAAGGACTCTACTAAGAAGATTAAGACCCACCCCAGTCTACACCCTACTAAAGCAATCTAATCAAATGGCCCTTAACTGGTCTATTCTAATTAAAGGTTTACAATAGGTTTGATTTAAGAACATAATTTTCTGGGTCCACATAAATGACTCAAACCAACACATACCACCACCACCACCACACTTTTTAAAGCATGATTAGAACCTGGTAGACTTTAAATAAATACATCTGTTTAATTAAATCAGTGATTATTAACAAATGTAGCACCATCTCCAAGGGAAAAGATTTTGCTGTTATGGCAACTGATGGATGCTACTAGCATGTACTGGGTAAGTTCAGAGATGTTAGAAATCCTGCAATACATCAGATAGAGTCATTCTAAAAAGCATTGTCCTATATCTCCCAAAACTTTTGAATATCTTGCCAGATTCTTGGGAGGTAAAAAACCAGTTACAACCATCTGAGCCTAAAACCTAATTCTGTCTTACATATAAGCATATTTAACAAAAGTAGTGGTTTTTGCATGCTTTTATCCACTTATTTTTTAATATACATAGAATTTTCTAAGAGTGCAGATACAAGGCAAATCAAGGAAGACTAATTTTATTTTGCTCAGAACCAAGAGTTACTCACCATTTCATTTAATAATGCTAATACAACACGTGCATATGAGTCTGCATTTGTAGCTGTGACAGTCATTGTGAATGTAAATGTGCATATAAGTCCCAATTTAAAAACAGCAACTCTAAGAACAAGTGTTGATATATTCATGTAGATATCTTTCTTCTCTGAAATCCAAACATATTCATTACGGTAGATATGTGTTCTAATGTAATTTTATCTGGGTATTAGAAGAAAATAAATTTGATACAATTATTTCCTTAGAATGTTATATTTATAATATTAATTTGATTTTATAAAAATGTGTGTCAAAGTTGGATATATTTACCTATAAACTTGATATCAGGATTAAAGGAGAACATTACAAAATATTTGTTATATAAAGGTGTTTGGGGTCTAATAAGGTTGAAATATGAATAAGTAAATGGTGATGTTTTGTTATGTTTGTTTACATTTGTCCCTATCAATCTTCTTAGATTATAAATAACAAAAAAAAAGAGATATGTTATTTCCACCACTGGTAGCCCCAATGCCTAGCAGAGAGCATCTCATGGAGTGGGCTCATTCACTCACTCCATAAATATTTGCTGACAGGCTGCTCGGGTCAGGCATGATAGAGAATACAGACATGAACAAGACAAGCAACCATCAACTGAACAGATAAAGATACAACACACAGTAGTAAGTCCCAGGCAGAAAACTCAGGAGTAGAGGAGCATCTGGGGGTGAGGGTAATTTAGATAGTATGATAAAGTCAGTCCTCTCTGAGAAAGTACCTTTCAAAATAAGGCTGAACCTTGAGCTGGAGCCAGCCACACGGACAACCAGTCAATAGCATTTTCGGCAGAAGAATAGCAACTCCAAAGCCCTGAGGCTGGGTGGTGCTTAGAGTCATCCCAGATCTGAAAGCTGGACGGTGTGACTAGAGGATAATGATAGAGATGAGTTCAGATAGGCAGGCAAAGGCCAAATCATTTGGCCTCATAGGTCTTGGCAAAGTTTGTATTTTATCCCAACAACAATGCGAGGCAAAAGAAATATAGAATTTCCATTTTTTTAAAAGTACTCTGGCTGCAGTGAGGAGAATAGATTATTGGTGTTCAATAAATATTTATTTAATAAATAAGTGTTCAAATAAATAGTTACATGCATGAATGATGAATAAATGCATAAATTCAACAACACAGAAAAAGCCAAGGGTGGTAGCCCTGAATTGGGGCTCCGCTACACCAGCTCCCTCTTCTACCTCGTTGTGTGACCTCCTGTCATTGCCTTCCTGCACCTCAGGCTCCTCATGGGAGGACAATAGGCCTTGAAGTGCCCCTCCAGCTCTGAAAGTAACTCCTGCCAGCCCCTCCCCACTGTCATGGTTCTCAGGCTACAAGCAGCTGGAAAGAAATGCTGCTGAATGTCTCGTTCTGTTTATCATCCTCTGTTTAGCTTTTTTGTCTGCAGCTGGGGCCCTCTCTATAAGACCAGTCAGCTTCCCAAAGCTGACTAATTTCCATGTTGATTGCAAAGCTGGAAATGTATACATTTGTCATTCTTATTCTTGGCCCAAATGCTTCTTGCTGGCAGTAGCACTGACGATGGGGTGTTGACACCACTCACTAGTTATTGTCTGGCATGCAATTGATATGAGTGGGTTTAGGAGGGTGCACAATTTGATAATCAGATCCCATCTGCAAAGCAATCACGAGTCACATTATGGAGAAAATGTAAGTAAATGCTGGAGATGGGACTGCTTTATTTTCGACTTCCCTTACCCTAGCAAAGATTCTCTAAACAGGAGATGTTGGTCTAGGAAACAATTTTGCATTTCTGTTTTGTTTTGTTTTAAATATAATGAGCCTCTCTCAGTGCTCTGCATTTACATAGGGACTACAAGTGGCAGGCTATAAAACAAATGCTTTTATGTATATGATCTCGTTTTGCAAATGCATTGTAAAGTAATATATGTTTGATGAAGATATTCAAGCCACGCAGAAGTATATAATGAAAGAAAGTCTTCCTGAAGGATGCCTGGATCTCATCCACCTAATATTATGTAGTGGTTGAGGGCAGACTCTGTGGTCAGACCATATAGATTCAGCTGGCTACTCTCTAAGATAATTTTCTCCTGTGACATCAGACAAATTATTTCACCTCTCTGTATTCAGTTTCTCATCTGGAAAGTGGAAATAATAACAAACTCTTTATCATAGAGTTGTGATGAAGATTAAGTTAGATAATGAATGTAACATGCTTACAGTTTTGGCACATAGAACTCAAATATTAGCTGTACTCTTTTTATTATTGATTTCATTATTTTTCCTCTCCAAGGCCAACCATACGTTGTGGGTATCTACAGCACACAGTCTAACCATTCATCTACCCATATACCGCATATCTCTTTCTTCTTTTATTAAAATCGGGACTGTAAGACGGACCAGAGTTTTCAGCTTTTTCCTTTTTACCATTCAAAAATATATTAAGGGCATTTTTCTTATTGATATATATATCTGCATCATTAATAATTGCAGAGTATTTAATTTTATGATTGGGGCTAGTGTTTATTCAACCATTCTTCAATTAATGGACATTTAGGTTGCCACTATTTTTTTTTGCTGCTGTAAACAGTATTGCAGGAAATGTCACTGTCAATGTCTCTTTGCACACTTTTAAGAATTTCTCTTCAGGATAGATTCTGAGAATACAAGATCTTGTTATTTATATCATTGCAAAAACTCTAAGGAAACACAGAGTGAATGAGTGCTATTATCTACAAAGGATGCGATTTCCAAGATTTTAAGCAGTTTCCCTAACTCCTCACAGCTAGTATTCAGTGCATGGTGGAGATGAGACAGATCAGATGAGATCAGGTCTTCTGATTTCAAATCTGTGTTCTTTCTACCAGATGATATAAAGTTGAATAAGGATTATCTCAATGTGCCTGAAAACCTTTGTAGGCTGGAGAGTTTTTCATATAAAAAATCTTAATGGATTTCTTAAATCCAGCCACAGATAGGACCTGCTAACCCAGACCTCATAAAACTAGTGACAGTTGACTTCTATCCATATCCATAGAAAGATCCACTATCCTAAATCACAGATTAAAGATAATATTAACTGAGAAGTCAATATGCAAAAGGCACTGTACAGAAGGTTAAGGGGAAAACAAAGTTGATCAGACACTGCTGACATATCCTACATTAAGTCTAGTAGAGAGATAAGAAATGTGCATAAATCATTAAAATACAAGGTAGATTAAGAACTCAAAAACATGGAAACAACCTCGAGGACTTAAAAAAAAAAAAACTTACCTATTAAAAATCACAGCCTGACACTTTTTTACACATACTCCCATGAGATCCCCACCAAAATGTTCCTAAAATAAACTACCTATTTATTTTACCTACTCCTCCCACCGGAAGCACTGTTTGAGCCCCCAAATCAGTCCAAAGAATAATCATGGACCTATGAGTAGACAGCACCCTGAAACCCAGCCACAAATTCTTAATCTCTGCCAGTTAAAATTTGTAAATAAAGATTCAAAAGTATGAAAACTGTTGAGATTAAGGGGTAGATGATATGATCTCACAAAGGGTGTATTTTTAATCAACTTTATATCAATTCTGGGAATATTCATCTGGGTGAATTATATTTTAAAAATTCTATTTAGTGAACTATTATGACATTTTTGAAAAAGCAAAAGCAAATCTGATACCTTCCTCCCAAGACGTTAAGGTATGGCAATATATTTTCATACCATTTGTTAGAGATAGTCATTCTTCTGTTGTTTTTATACCATGGTTTAAATCCAGCACAATAGTACACATTAAATCCTATTTCTTGTTAGTATTTGTGGTTATTTAAAATACACAATCATACAAAAGGACAGATGGATAGCACTCTGCTACCTGGAATGAATCAGATTCTTTTTTTTTTTCTATAGGCATAAAACTAAAGACTAAAAGCTTCAACTATCTTTGTTAAAAATCAGTGTTAGTTATTACGGGGCTAAAGTAGCTGGATATATTATTCATGGAAGATTCAGATTTGAACTTTATTGATATTGCTCTTTGAAATTCTGATTTTCCAAAAGACTAACACTGTTAACATCTATTCAATTGTCCAGATGGAAATGATCTAGTTCAGGGGGCTGCTACTTTATAATTTCACCTCCCGCTTGATTAGTAATTAAACTCTGAGGTTGGGGAGAGGCAAGTATGCATGTAAATTCATTAGAACCAATATCTAGTTAATAACAGCAAAATAAAATATCTCCTGAAATCTTGCAAGTAGCTGTGACTTCTGAAAGAGAAAAAGAAAGGGACAACTTGATTGGTTCAGGATAAATGAATAAGAAACATATGCCTTGGATTTCTCAATATGCGAACAGGGCTGGCAAAATTCATTTAAGCTGTTCAGAACCCATAGTACTTGCAAAGGAGCATGACTGACTGAAAAGATATCAGGGCTGTCCTATGTGCAATGCAAATAACTCCTGAATTAAGCCCAGAATTTTTCCAACAGGCCATGAAACCTAGCTGCATAATAACAGCTTTTATTTCATAGCTCTGTTTTTCTTCCTGAAAAGTCCAGAAATACTCTGAAGAACATACTCATTATCCTCTCCCCACTTATAGCTACTCTATGAGACAGAACAAGAAAAAATAGATATATGTGTAGTATAGAATACATACATGTATATCATATATATTAATATTTATTAATATCATATTAATTATATAGGTGTGTGTGTGTGTGTCTTTGGCCCTCGCAAACTCCAAGTTGCCCTTTCATCACCATGACAGTTTATTTTCTTCTCCTTTGTTCCCTTGCTGGATTTGCTGAAGTGTTAAAGAAGAAAAACAGCCAGCACCAATCAAAGGCTTTCTGTAACAAGTGCAGTGCTGGGCACTCTAAAAACATTCACTCATTTAATGCTCTCAACAGATATGGGGGTGGGGGTGGGTGGGTGATATTATCAATCACCATTTTATAGATGTAGAAATTGAGGCGCAAAAGTAATTTGCCATGTTGGTAAGTGACAGAACTCGAGTCTCACTTTCTACATAGCTGTGATTCTAATCACTGTGTTCTATTTATGGTGACCAAATAAAATACGTAAATGTCAGTTAAATTTGGATTCCAGATAAACAATGAATATTTTGTTTTAATATAAATATGCCCCATGAAATATCTGGGGAAAACTTATATTAAAATATATATTAATTGTTTATCTGATACTCATATTTAACTGGATATCCTGTACTTTTATTTGCTAAAGCTGGCAACCTAATTCTATTGCTTCCCTCAACTGGGCAAATGAGACAAGAAATGTAATTTGTGGATTGATAGCTGGAATAAGAAGAAAAAGTAGAACTTCTTTAACTATTGGACTCAGAAAGGACATGTATGCTACTGAAATTTGTAAAAATGACACGATCATGGTTTTTACAACCGTGACTCAACTCCTGTTCTCCTAGAAGTCTCTTTCCTATTCTTAAGAATATGGGACAATTAGTAAGTTCAGAATGAATATGGTAGATAGCTCTTACATGGGACTTATAAGGGAGAGAGAGCATGAAGTCACTGCCCACCTGAGTGGAGAAGGAGAAAAACATACATTGAGGAGTGAAAGAACCCCAGTATGTAAAACATGGGGACTGAAGGGGAGCATGATGCTATCGACAAGGAGCCAATGGTCTTAATTATGTTTACTCTAATATCTTCAGGGCCAGGCACAGTGCTTGACCAGGATAGGTACTCCATAAATATGAAATAGATACATGAATGGATTTTTCCCAACTGTAAAGTGAGAGAGTGAAACCAAGTTATCTAGAATTTGGATGTTTCGAATCAGGCTTAGATTTCCAAATGCTATCTGAGGGGCCACTGTGGTAGGAGAAGGTATCAGGGACAGCAGGGATCCAGCCATGCCACTCTTGCTTCAGCCAGAGCATCTCCTCATCTATCTCTTGTATCCTTTGATGCATTGAGGTTCAAATGAGATTTCATTTTTAAATTACTCCTTTTAACAAGTGGTGCTGGGAAAACTATATCCACATGCAGAAGAAAGAAAGTAGACCCCTACCTGGCACCATATACAAAAATTAACTCAAAATGGACCAACACTATAAAACTCTTAGAAGAAAACATAGGGTTAATAACTTCAGGACCTTGTATTAGGCAAAGGATTCTTAGACTTTCCATCTGATACACATAATAAAAAATAACTCCTGGGTTTTCTCAGAACCAACACAAAATTTAAATTCCCTAAACTAGCATAGTTATGTTACACTATCTTCAGAAAGTCCCTACCAAGACCTCAACCATGAAAAGGACATTTAAGCCCCTAGGTAAGCATATCTGGCCCAATTAAAAATAAAGCCCCACTTACACCTAACCCACCCAGCTAAGATAACAGGTCCCTGCTCCCATCAACAGAACCCAGCCAATTTTCTTCTTTCTGTTTATCAAACTGCGTGCACACTCACCGGCCTTGAACCTGCTTTCAGTTTTGTAAGTGATTGGTTTCCTTGATGCAGCAATCTTGGTGTCCTGAATACAATATTGTAACTGCAACTTGACTGTTTTGTGTTTCAGTGCATCAAACATATGAGCAACAAAAGAAAAAAAATAGGTAAATTGAACTTCATTAAAAATAAAAACTTTTGTGCAAAGGGCATTATCAAGGAAGTGAAAATACAACCTACAGAATGGGAGAAAACATTTCCAAACTATATATCTGACAAAGGTTTAATATCTAGAACATGTAAAGAATGCCTACAACTCAACAACAAAAAGACAAACCACCAAATTAAAAAATGGGCAAAGGACTTGAATATACATTTATCTAAAGAAGATATACAGGGCGGTGGCTATAGCTCAGTGGCTGAGCGCTTGCTTCCCATGTATGAAGTCCTATGTTCAATCCCTGGTACCTCAAAAATGAAAGGAAGGAAGGGAGGGAGGGAGGAAGGGAGGAAGGAAGGAAGGAAATATACAATTGCCATGAAGCACATGGAAAGATGCTCAAAATTAGAGAAATGCAGATCAAAACTACAATGATACCAGTTCCTACCCACAAGACTGGCTGTTATTTTTAAAAATAGAAAATAAGTATTGGTGAGGATGCAGAGGAATAAGAACCCTTATTTATTGTTGGTGGGAATGTAAAATGGTGTACCTACTGTGGAAAATGGTTTGTCAGTTCCTTGAAAAGTTAAACATAGAATTACCATTGACCAGGCAATACCAGTTCTAGATATATATGCCTCAAAAAATTGAAAGCAGGGATTTGAACCGATGTTCATAGCCACATTATTCACAATAGCCAAATGGTGGAAGCAACCCAAATGCCCATCAACAGATGCATGGATAAACAATATGTGGCTATACATACAATGGAATATTATTCAGTCATAAAAAGGAATGAAGTTCTGATACCAGCTACAACATAGATGAAGACATGATGTTAAGTGAAATAAGTCAGATACAAAAGGACAGATATTGTATTATTTCCCTTAAATGAATATGCAAATTCATAGAGAGAGAAAATATATTACAGTTACCAGGGGTGAGAGGGTGGAGAATAGGGAGTTAATGCTTAAGGGATATAGAGTTTCTGTTTGGGGTGGTGAAGAAGTATTGGTTTCGGAGGTGATGATGGTAGCACAAAATTGTGAATGTAATTAATACCACTTAATTACATACTTGAAAGTAGTTAAAATATAAAATTTTATATTGTGCATATATTACCCACAATAAAATTTTTAAAAAGAAGGGTCAGGTAATGATTCTATTGCAAAAACTGAATGGTTATAATAATAAGTTTAAGCTTTAGAAGAAATATCTCACTCCTACATTCTTTGGATCCACCCATGGCTTATTCTCCACAACAAAATGATCTTACATGTTTCCTCAAAGCTAGCAGGTGTTGACTGAGAAGGTATAGTCGAAAAAACAGGAGAGTGAAGGTGAACCTGAAAAAGGACTTCTAACCCAGGTCTTCAGTTTCCCCAAGTGGTTTGACTCAGTAACATCAAGTATTGCTGGAAGGGATAATTATTTGTTGAATTACAATTCAAAAATGAGGGGAAAAAATCATGTGCAATATATCCAGCAGTTTGTCATGTTGAAAATACAGCTTAATTGATTCTCCAAAGCACCAGGGGAATACAAAACCATAATCAGTTTTTCTGTAGTGTTTATATCTATAGTGATGGAAGTTTAATTGCATAATTTATCATTATGAAATAAACTGTACAGATCATAAGTATACATGGTAATCAGCAGGAAGGTGTTACTATCTCTAGTTTTAGAAATCATTGCTGTAATTTTTTTATTCAGTATACAAAACAGTCTGGGATAACCTCAATTTTGAACTTGTACATCTATATTCCAACTCCCATGCTAAGTGTCTCAATGACCTTTGAAGTTCATTAAGGATGATACTTTGCTCCCCACCTTCACCCCTAGGAAATCTCTGCCTATTACTAGCTCAATCTCGAATCATGTCAGGTGAGGATGTTATAAAGAGGCTACCTTGAAAGTGGTCTTGAGTGATGCTCTGGTCTACATAATAACCTTCAATGACTTCCCAAAATCACAGAAGAAATCCAAACCACTCAAGTTCTCTCATCTCCAGCTACTGCTCTAGACTTTACCTTGAACTCCCTATATCAAAGCTACATCAGATTACTTGTTTGTCACTGAAAATTATCTTCTCCTCCTTCTCTTGCCTTTGTTCATTTGTTTGAAACCTCATTTTACATAAATTATTAAAATGTCTAGAATAAACCATTTTGACATCTGGCATGCTTCTAAGCACATGTCTGTCATTAAAAGTAGAGCAGCAGACTTCCACTTCTTATACTAAATACAACTAAAACCCTGGATATTATATATATATATGAAGAATCTGAAAGACAGGGAGAAGAAGGCAAACCAGCTAGGAAACTACCCAGGGCAACAGCACAACAATGGGTTTCCTAACTTTTCTCTGATTTATATATCCCAGTTCAGGACCTGGAGAAGCTGGCTGGCAATCAGGAAATGACAATGGGCACAAACAAAAAAGAAAACTCTCCAAGAAAAACATGAAAATCCAGTCCTTTCTACCCACAGAAACTGGAAAGAGGCAGGCAAGTAAGACAGAAACCTTTTAAATAATAACTCTTCTACTTTGGCCATATACTGCAGAAATTACTGTGGCCCCACACATATCAGCAAAGACTTCCATCCTCACCAGGCTGTAATGAGGTGCCCCAAGCCTGCTGCTTTAGTGGTGTCAAAGAAGTCTGAGTGAGGAGCTGGAACTTTCATCTCTGCTAGACAGTAATGAGCCCCGACTCCCTGTCAGTGCCAGTGAAAATCATGTGAGCTTATCAAAGTGGTGATAAGTCTCCTACCCTTCTTGGTGTCAGAAGCAGCTACTAGGGTGTAGTAAGAAGGCACTTTTACTCCTTCCAACCAGGGAGGACTTGATGGAAGCTTGGTGGGTAGCCAGACCTCCTATCATGCCAAAAATGCCAATGGAGGATGAGTAGGAAACCTTGTCTACTTCTACCTGGTAGTAATGAGGCAAAGCAACTCCCTTCCCCTGCCAGAATAGTGTCAAAAAAGACAGCTAATACAGAAAGTTTAAATAAAATTCAGAGACTCTCAACACAATACCCCAAATATCCATCTTTCAACTGAATATCACTCATCATACCAAGAAAAAGGAAGATCTGAAACCTAATGAAATGACAGAGATACTAGGCTTACCTCAAAAAGGTTTATGGCATTCATCATAAAAATGCTCCAGTGAGAAATTAAAAACACTTCGAACGATTAAAAATAGAGTCTTAGCAAAGAAATAGTAGATACAAAGAAGAACCAAATGTAATTGGAACTTAAAATACGGACTTGTCCAGGACAACTAATAAAAGGATGATGATGGATAACGGCCATTCCGAAAAACAGAGCATCCACAACTGCAAGCAAGACAGTTCCATCCATCTCCCCCATGTGATCTAAGCCCCCTCTCAATCAGAAACAGAGTGGGCATCACCATCCCAAAATCCTCAAGATTGAGGAGTGAACAAGCATAAGTGGGGAAGGCAACTATGAATTAAAGTAGATTATTATTATTCTCGCAACGGAAGAACTTGTAACATTGGTACAAAGGCAGTGGTCACCAGAGGTTCTGAGGGGAGGGAGAGGGAAGAATATATGTAACATGAGGCTTTTTGGGGACATTGGAATTGTTCTGCATGACATTGTAATGACAGATACAGGCCATTATACATTTTGTCGAAACCTATAAAAATGTGCGGTGCAAAGTGCAAACTATAATGCAAACTATTGACCATGGTTAGTAGCAATGCTTCGATATGTATTCATCAATTGTAACAAATGTACCACACTAATGAAAGATGATGTTAATGGGGGAAATGGGGGTGGGGTGGGGTATATGGGAATCCCCTATATTTTTGGTGTAACATTTATGTAATCTACAGCTTCTTTAAAAATAAAAAAAAATTATAGTAACCCAAAGAAAATACTTAATGTTTGGGCTCAACAGAAAATGAAGGGAAGAGAAAGAATCAATGAAATGGAAGAAAGAACAATATTATTTATCCAATCTGAACAGAGTGAAAATAGACTTAAAAATGAACATAGTCTGAGTTATAGAAAAATAGTCATTTATAACAAAAAATCTAATATTAATTTTATAAGAGTACAAGAAAGAGAATAAAAAGAGGGAAAGCTGAAAAAGCACTCAAAGATATAATGGCTAAAAACTTGCCGAATTTAGCAGAAGATATGAACCTACAAATTCAAGAAACTGAGCAAACCCCAAAGATGTTAAATCCAAAGAATTCCATACCAAGACACATCACAGTCAAACTTCAGAAAACTAAATACGAAAATCTTGAAAGCAGCCAGAAAGAAATGACAGCTTACTTACAGCAGAAAAATTAAAATGACAATGGATTTCTCATCAGAAACCATGAATGCTAGAAGGAAATGACACAAAATTTTTCAAGTACTAAAGGAAAACATATTTCAACCGAGAATTTTTTATCTGGTGAATAAAACAAAGAAAGAAAGGAAAATGATTTTCAGATGAAGTGAAACAAAATATTTTTCTAGCAGAATTATTAGAAAAAAATAGCTAAAGAAGTTAAACAGAATAGAAAGAAGTTATAAGGAGTAAGGATATGATGAAAGAGTACTTTGATCATCAGAAAGATGGAAAGAACAATGTAAGAAAAAGATAGGTAAATACAATAGACTTTTCTTCTTTGGGGTTTTCTAAATTAGTATTGACAATTGAAACCAAAATTCTAACACTTAAAGTAGTTCTAAATATACGTAGAATATTTGTCAGTTATATTATAAAGGGAGGGGAGGGTAATAGAACATGCAGGGACATAAAGTTTCTACACTTCACTCAAAGTGTAGTGAAAACTTTCACTGGTAAAAACGATGACACAAGTATACCATAAGTTATTCATAAATAATTTAATACCTAGAGAACCCACTATAAAACTGTCAAAGAGATAAACTAAAAAACACTAGGGAGAAATCAAACTGGGATTCTAAATAATGTTAAAGTAAGATATAGGGGGGCAGAAAAAAAGAGAATAAATAGAAGACAAAAAAGTAAAATAGCAGACATAAGGTCAGTTATATCAATATTACATTAAATGAAAATGGTCTAAACATGATAACAGAGAATGAGATAGTATATTTTAAAACATTGTCCATCTATATGCTCTCTACAAGAAACTCACTGTAAATATGACAATATGATAGGTTAAAAGTAAAAGGATGGGAAAAGATATATCATTCAAATGTTAATCAAAAGGAAAGAGTGGCTATACTAATATCAAATAAGGCAGATTCCACCACAGAAAAAACTGCCAGACATAGAAATAGACAAAATATGATGATAAAAGATCAATCCAACAAGAAGGCATAGCAATTCAAATATAAGTGCACAAAACTACAAAGCTGAGAAGTACATGAAGCAAAAACAGAGGTGAAAGGAGAAATAGACAAATCCACAACCATAATTAGAGATTTCAACACCCCTCCCTCAGCAATTGCTAGAGCAACTAGACAGAAAATCAGCAAGCATTTAAAGGATCTCAGCACCACTGCTAACCAACAGGATCTAATCAATATTTACAGAAGATGCCACCCAAAGAAAAACAGAGTACACATTCTTTTTAAATCCCAACAAAGAACACATTCCAAGATGGACTATATCCTGAAACATAAAACAAATCTCAACAAATTTCAAAGAATTGAAATCAAACAGGATGTGTTCTCCAACTACAAGGAAATCAAATGAAAAATCATGCACTGACAGATAACAGCTACATCACCAAATGCTTAGAAACTACACAACACACTGCTAAACAAACCATGGGTAAAAGAGGATGTCTTAAGGGAAATTGAAAATATTCACTGAAAGGAACAAAAAATGAAATGACCACATATAAAAATTTGTGAGATACACCTAAAGCAGTACTAAGAAATTTATAGCACTAACTAAATATATTAGAAAAGGGAAAGCCTCATTTCAACAATCTAAAGTCTCATCTCAAGAACTGAGAAAAGAAAGAGCAAAATAACCTCAAAGAAGGTAAATGATAAAGAGAAGAGGGAAAAACAGAGAAATTGAAAACAGAAAAACAACTGAGAAAATCAGTGAAACAAATATCTGGTTCTTTAAAAAGATCAATAAAATTGATAAACCTCTAGTACACAAAGAAAAAATAGAAAAGACACTAATTACTAATATCAAATTTTGAAATAGGGAATATCACTACAGACCCTCCATTCATCAAAAGTATAATAAAGGAATACTAAGAACAATTCTACACACTTAACTTTGACATCTTAGATTAAATGGACCAATTCTTTTAAACTGTTTTAACTCACCCAATCTGAAATAGAGAATTTGAACAGCCTTAATGCAATTAAGGAAATCGAGTTCATAATTTTAAAAATATTCCCATATGGTTTCACTAAGGAATGTGACCAGATGTTTAAAGAGGTAACACCAATTCTACACAATCTCTTCTATAATAGGGATTCATTTTTATGAAGTTAGTACTGCCCTGAAGACAAACCAGACAAAGATAGTACAAAAACACTACAAATATCCCCCATGAATATGGACACAAAAATCTTTAACAAAATATTAGCTAATAGAATTCAGTAATATATTTAAAAAATTATACATTGTGACAATGTGGGGTTTATTCCAGGAATGCAAGAGTGGTTCAATATTTGAAAATTCATTAATGTAATCTATCTTATTAAAAGAATAAAGGAAAAATCACAGGATAATAATCAATGGAGAAAAGACATTTGACAAAATTCAATAGTGATTCATGATTAAAAATAACTCTTAGAAACATAAGAATACAGGGGGGGAAACGGATGTGGCTCAAGAGGTTTGGCGTCCGTCTACCATATGGAGAGGCCAGGGTTCGATCCCCGGTGCCTCCCGGGGGGGGGGGAAGAATAGAGGGGAACTTCCTCAATTTGAAAAAAGAGCATCTACAAAAACCATTCATCTAACATTATACTTAATGATGAAAGACTGAATACTTTTTCCCTAAGATTGGAAATAAGAAATATGTCTGATTTCGTCACTCTTCTCTACATAGTTCTGGAATATCTCGCCAGTGCAATAATTCACAAAACAGAAATCAAGTTGAAAGAGATCAAAAAGGAAGAAATAAAATAGTCTGTATCTGGAGATGATATAATTGTTTAGTAGAAAATCCCAAGAAACCTATAAAATACAATTAGAACTAATAAGCTCAGCAAGCTCATAGGACGAAAGATAAACGTGCAAGAATCAATTGTATTTTCATTTACTAGCAATGTACATGTAGACATCAAAATTTAAAATACAATATACATAGCTCAAAACAAATGAAATACTTAAGTGTAAATCTAACATGTACAGGACATTTATGCTGAAAACAACAAAATGTAATGAAAAAAATAAAGGAATACTTAAATAAAAGGACAGATATACTGTGTTCATTGATTGGAAAACTCAATAAATATCAGTTCTACCCAAATATATATATGTTTAATGAATTTCCTATAAAAATCCAGCAAGACATTTTGATCATATACACAAATTTTTCTAAAATATTTATGAAAATGCAAAGGAACTAGGATAGCTAACACCACTTCAAAAATAAGAATAAAGTGAGAGGAGGCAATTTGATTTTTTAAAATATATTTTTATTAGAGAGGTTGTAAACTTACAAACCAATCATACATATATGTGGAATTCCCATACAAGCCCTTCCACCAACACACTTATTGTTGTGGAACATTTGTTACAGATTGAGATTATATCACCAGACTATTAACACTAACTATGGTCTATAGCGTATATTTGGTATATTTTTCCCATACCCCCCATTATTAACACAGTACATCTTTGGCATTCATGCAAGAACATTACAGTATTGCTGTTAACTATAGTCCATAGCTTACATTAATTGCATTTTTCCCATGCTTCTCCACATTCTTAGTGCATTGCAACAGTGATATACATTTGTTCTAACTCATAGAAGAACATTCTTGTATTAACCACAATTCTTATCCACCTCTGGATTCACTATGTTATTTTGTCCATAGATTATTCTCTAGCTTTATTCAATTGGCATTTACATCCCTAGACTACCCTGTTCAGCCACAATCTCACTTAGAAACCCGCTGCATTAGTTCTACTCACTAAAATGTATTATTATGAACTCTATCCATTTCCACACTTTTACGGTCAAGTTATTTAAAACTTCTACATATATCAAGCATCAGTATACCTTCATAGCCCTCCTCTTATCTCCTAAAAACCTATACTCTCGGTTCTAACTCCATGTGTTTATTCTTCATATTTAGTTCATATTACTGAGACCATAGAACAATTGTTCTTTTGGGTCTGGCTTATTTCATTTAACATAATGTCTTCAAGGTTCATCCATGTTATCATATGTGTTCCAATTTCATTTCTTCTTAAAGCAGTATAGTATTCCATTGTATGTATATACTACATTTTGTTTATCCAGTCATTGGTTGATGGACCCTTGGGCTGTTTCCATCTTTTGGCAATTGTGAATAACATTGCACTTGTTTTCTATTTTTTAAAACAATAGCTATTCTATGCAGTGTGAGATATCTCATTGTCATTTAGATTTGCCTTTCCCTAATAGCTAATGATATTGGACATTTTTTCGTGTACTCTTTGGACATTTGTATTTCCTCTTTGGTAAAATGTCCAAGTCTTTTACTCGTTTTTCAATTGGATTGTTTGCTCTTTTATTGTTGATTTGTATGATCTCTTTATATAGAATGGAAATCAAACCATTAATGAAATATGTCTTCCAAATACTTTCTCTTATTGATTAGGCTGCCTTTTCACCTTGTTGGTGAAGTCCTTTGAGTCAAAAAGTGTTTAAGTTTGAGAAGGTCCCATTTATCCATGTTTTCTTTCATTGCTTGTGCTTTCAGTGTAAGGTTTAAGAATCCACCAGCTAACACCAGGTCTTCAAGAAGTTTCTTTACATTTTCTTCTAGGAGCTTTATGGTTATAGAATTTATGGTTAGGTCATTGACCCATTTTGAGTTAATCTTTGTATAAGGTATGAGATAGGATTCCTCTTTCTTTTTGCTATGGATATCCAGTTCTCCTAGCACTATTTGTTGAATAGACTGTTCTGGCCCAGCTGGGTGGGTTTGACAGGCTTGTCAAAAATCACTTGACCAAGAGCTCCGGAGACACCTGGTCCTATATAAGGGGGGATAGCCCCAGAGACTGATGCCTTATCAGTGGGTTCTATTTTGGAATCTGTGCTCCTGAGAGTGGCAGAATTAGACTCAAATAAGTCCTCCTGCACATGGTTCACCAGTCCCTTCTATTCAAACCTACATGTGATGCTGGAGTTTCTTAGGTATACTTCCAGAGACTGGAGCCTCCCGCCTACCTATGTGCCAGGTGTGCATGAAATCTAGGTGGAGCTGCAACTCCTACCCTACAGCTCAATGGACTCATCCAAGTCACCTGGTGAGGAGACAACGATGGGAAATGGCCATCCCAGGGAATGGAGAGGGCCTGCATCTGCAGGCAGGATCATCCCACCCACCATATCCATGGGATATAAGCCCTCTCTCACTTGGAGTTGGAGTGGACATCACCATCCCAGTCGCCTCTGGATTGGGGGAAGAACTATGGACTAGAGTGGACTTGATGGTATTCTCTTGCTCACATATGGTGATTCTTGCAATGCAAGAAATTATAACAATGAGGTGGAGCCAGTGGCCACTTGACAGTTTTTTGGGTAGGGAGGGGATGAGCAGTTGAAATACAGGGGCTTCTTTGGGAGTTGGAGGTTGTCCTGAGTACTGTTGTGGCAATGGATGTAGGCCATTTTAAATCAGCACACACCACTCAGAACTGAGTGGGAGAGAGTGTGGTCTACATTGTGATCTGTGGTCTATGGTTGGTGGCAAGGCTCCAGGATGTGTAAGTTCATTGAGGTTGGTGGGCCACACTATGGGAGATGTTTGTGTTGGATGTGGTGGGAGGTGTGGGAGGTGGGCAACATGGGAATCCGAGTGGGTTCCGTATAATATTTTAGGTAATCTAAGCACCTCTTAAAATATATGTATATATATATATAAAAAATAACATTTTTGTAAGCAAATACACATATATGCATATATATTTATATATCATTTTACAAATGTTTGTATGTATTGTGAGAATTTTGATTTTTACCCATTATAAAAAAAAAAAATTATTTTCTTTCAATTTTTAATTTTTTTATTTTTTTGTATGTTATTT
>JAKSZT010054012.1:314454-349392 GCA_026826555.1 Tolypeutes matacus
GATGTAGGCCATTTTAAATCAGCACACACCACTCAGAACTGAGTGGGAGAGAGTGTGGTCTACAGTGTGAACTGTGGTCTATGGTTGGTGGCAAGGTTCCAGGATGTGTAAGTTCATTGAGGTTGGTGGGCCACACTGTGGGAGATGTTTGTGTGGGATGTGGTGGGAGGTGTGGGAGGTGGGCAAAATGGGAATCCCAGTGGGTTCCGTGTAATATTTTGGGTAATCTAAGCACCTCTTAAAATATATGTATATATATATATAAATAACATTTTTGTAAGCAAATACACATATATGCATATATATTTATATATCATTTTGCAAATGTTTGTATGTATTGTGAGAATTTTTATTTTTACCCATAACAAAAAAAAATAAAATAATAAAAAAATAAAAAAAAATTCCCGTGGCTTAAAAAATAAATAAATAAATAAAAGATATACTAATCAATTACAATGTATTAACCAAATTTGGATCGAGTTTCAAATGCATACTTTCATCAAAATTGCAATTCAATTTGGTAGTTGGATTGTTGCTGACAATAATTGTTGCTAATTATTTAAACTTGTCATAATGTTATTAGAATTATCTTGATTATAATATTATCCTTTAGGAGATACATAATGAAACATTTACAGATGAAATCATATGATCTCTAGGGATTTGCCTCAAAATAATGCAGAGACTGAATGGTGGGGTTATAAATAAAGAAATTTGTGAATTAATTAAAAAAAAAAAATCACTTGACCATAGATATGAAGGTCTGTTTCTGAACCAACAATTCAGATCCATAGTTCTATGTGTCTATCTTTATGCCAGTACCATGCTGCTTTTACCAATGTATCTAGGTAATATGATGGAACTCCGGAAGTGAGTCCTACAACTTTGCTCTTCCTTTTTAAGATCTTTCTGGCTATTTGATGCCCCTTATACGTCCAAATAAATTTGATAAATGTGTTTTCCATTTCTTAAAAAAATGCTAGTAGAATTTTTATTGGGATTGCATTGACTATATCAATTTGGGTAGAATTGATATATTAATGATATTTAGTCTTCCAATCCATAAACATGGAATGTTCTTCCATTTATTTAGGTCTTTAAAAAAATTTTTTTTAGCTATGCTCTGTAGTTTTCTGAAGTACTTTTTGTCCTTAGTTAAGTTTATTCCTAAGCATGTGATTATTTTAGTCACTATTGTAAATGGAATTTTTTTCTTGACTTCCTCCTCAGATTGCGCATTACTAGTGTATAGAAACACTAGTAATTTTGTGTATAAATTTTGTATCCTGCCACTCTGCTGCAATTATTTATCAGCTCTAGCAGCTTTGTCATAGTTTTGGGTCTCTATAGGTTTTGGATCACACCATCTGCAAATAGTGAACATTTTACACCTTCCTTCCTGATTTGTATGCCTTTTATTTCTTTTTCTTGCCTGATTGTTCTAGCTTGAACCTCTTGCACTATATTGAATGACAGTGGTGACAGAGGGTGGGCATTATTGAATTCTTCCTGCTCTCAATGGGAAAGCTTTCTGTCTTTGACTGTTAAGTAAATTGTTAGCTGTTGGTTTTTCATATATGGCCTTTATCACGTTGAAAAAGTTTCCTTCAATTCCCAGGATAAAAAAGAATAGCAATGGGGAAATGTTTTCCGCTATGCTTTAAATATAAGGTATTATCATATTTATTATTATAGTTGTTTAATTGATTGATAAGTTAATTAGAGAAATAGAATACTTCTCTCTCTCTTTACCAGATCTTTAATTCCCTGCCAGATTTTCATTCTTTCAACCAAATTAATTGAGTTATATTTGCCAAACATTGAGACCACAATAGTGAGCAAAATATTTATATAAGATTCTAGAATTCATGTTTTTTACAATATAGTAGAATGATATAGGCACTAATTCAATGGAAATAAATGTAAATGACAACTTGATAAGGTTGAAAAGAAAAAGAAAATAGGTATATGGTGCTCCAAACCAATGAATAGGAGGGGAATTTAATCAGGAGAGTAGGCATGGATTGCTTGATGGAATAAAGAGGTAAGTGTGGATTAATCTAAGAACTAAAAGAATATTAAGAATTTACAATGCAAGTAGGTATACATATCTATAAAGTAGCCTAACCATATGTTCTAGCTTGCTGGGGACCACCCTATTTTGTTCCTGTTGCCTTGGCACCCCATCTGGTATAGGATTTAACTGGATTTTTCATTTTTTATCAGGTTTAATGAGGTGTAATTAAAGTACAATAACCTGCACATATCTAAACAATGCAACATGAGTTTTGACATATGTATTTACCTGTGAAGCTATCACCACAACTAAGATAATTAATATATCCATCACCTCAGTTGTTTTTTAAAGCACCTTTGTAATCTAGCTCTTCCTCCCCTACTATCCTTTTTTATCCTGTCCCCAAGCAACCAATAACCTGCATTCTGTCATTACAGATTTGTTTGAATTTTCAGGAATTTTATATAAATGGAGTCATGGAGTGTATGCTCTTTTTTGTCTTTCTTCTTTCACACAGCATAATTGAGATTCATCCATATTGTTGAATGCATCAATAATCCACTCCATTTTATTACTGAGTTGTGCTCTATTACATGGATATACCACATTGTATTTATCCATTTTTTATAGATAAACATTCAGACTGTTTCCAATTGGGAGCTATACAAAAAAAAGCTGTTATAAACATTTGTATACAATCTTTGACTAAAAATTTGTGTTCATTTTGATTGAGTTAATACCTTGTTATGGAATGTATTGTATGGCAGTGTATATTTAACTTTTCAAGAAGCTGCTAAACTGCTTCTCAAAGTAGTTGTACCACTTTAAAATCTTACAATCCAACCACAATATATAAATTTTCATTCTTCCGCATCTTTACCAACACTTGACATGGTCAAGTCTTTTAAATTTTAGCCATTCCTGTGAGTGTGCAGTGGTATCTAATTGTGGTTTTGATTTTTATTTCCTTAATGATAAATGAAGTTGGCCTTTTTTTTTTCATATACTTACTTGCCATCTATATATCTTCTTTGCTGAAGTGGCTGTTCAAATTTTAACCATTTTTTTTTTTTTGTCTTTTTGAATTTTAAATGTGTTTTCTTTTTGGTTGTTGTTAGTGTTCTACATGCAAGTCTTTTTACCAATATGTTTTGCAAATACTTTTTCCCAGCCTGCAGATTGTCTTTTAATTTCAACAGTGCCTTTAGAAGAACAAAGGTTCTAAATTTTGATGAAAGTGAATTTACTGATTTGTTTGTGATTTTGTGTCCTATTTAGGAATTCCTTTCCAAATCAGTCACAATAATTTTTCTATTTTTTCTTCTAGAAGATTTACAGTATCATCACTTACTTTAGGTCTGTCACCTATTTTTAGTTAGTTTTTATATAGGATGTAGGATTTGGGTGAAGTTCTTTTGTGTAGTTTGTTTTGCTTTGCTTTGCACATGGACATCCAATTGTTGTAATACTATTTGTTGAAATTATTATCCTTTCCCAGTTGAATTGCCTTTTCCCAATTGTTGGAAAATCAATTGAAAATATGTGTAGATGTGTATTTGGACCCAACAGACAGTAGCAATTTTTCAATTTTTCATCTAATTGATGGAATCAGAGGAAAACTACTCAATCTTCATCTATCAGGTTTAAAATATGACATTAATGTGATTGCTGTTTTAAATTTGGTTTAAAAATTCATCATTGAAAATAATTTTTGTGGTGATAAAATGAATGCACATTTTTGTGGTATAGAGCCGTTTATCTTTACTAAATAAATGTCCTTACAAAACTACATCTAAGAAGCCTAAATGTACTGGGCATTATTTGTGAGGAATCCATATTTAAAACTTCCTCCAAGGAAGCTACAGGTTCTATCATTGAAAACAGACACTATAGTTGTCATAATTTACAAGTATCTTTATACATGTATTCTTCAAAAAATTGAATCACAACATTTATTTGACAAAGGTGATATTGGATATATTTTTTAAACTTTATTTGGTATGGCAGTACTTCCTTTTTCTCTTTACGATTTACTTTCAATTGGATTTCAGAAATATTTGAAGTTTTGTTAAAATCACCTTATATGTCTTACAGTGCTATTGATTTTTTTAAAGAATCCTCTAAATTTTCATTCCATTTTCTCCAAAATCTTTATTTGATTTCTAATCAAATATTCAAATAATGGAGCACCAAGCACACTAGCTTTTTAAAAATTTTAGTGACTTGTAATTTATTGAAACATAGCTTGCAAACTGAAAGACAGTGAAAATTTTCCATATGGAACAAGGTGGGATCTGTATAAATTAAATGTTATGAAAGATTTAAATTTGAAGCCCTATAATTGTAATTAGATTTTGACTTGTGCAGAAAATATTTTGATGGTATGTGTAGGGGGTGTGAGATTTTCAATGTTGTCAATGAATGTGTGGAGTTCATACTTATTAGGATATTTCTTTCGAGAGCCCAGTCAATGCTGAATGCATTGAGCTAAATTAGTTGAGGAGGAAATCAAATGGTGGAGCTCCTATTTTTAATTGGATGAATTTTTATTCTCTACAGGTATGGAATAAAATTGAAACAATGTATGATAATCAAATTGATCATAAATAGACACAACTTATTTGAAGGATATTGTCTTGTAAAAATATTTGTCAAAGAAAGGTTCTCTAAAATGAGGCTAAAAGAAAATAGGAAAGTATTTGGGCACAAGAGAATTGTTTCCTTTTAGTAGAATGGAGAGCTATCCAAGTTTATAACACTCCTGGAAAGAGAGTTTTCTCAATTGAAAAAAAAAAAAAGGTCTATAGAGAAGAGTAGTTGTCAAAATTTTCAAATTAATTACACATAAAATGCAACATTGAAGAAGTTTGAAGGCAATTTTATGAAAACAACTAATAACAAATCCATATTGAAAAAAGTATATACTCCCCAGAAAAAAACATCAGTGACACATTTTTAAAGACAAATATGGTTAAGAACTGAGTAAAGTACTTGAATAACTATTCTCGTTATTTTAATTTTAATGTTAAAATAATAAACATAGTTAAAAATTTTTTGCTTTAATATACAAAGTTCTGTTGTTTTTATATTTTAAGAAATACTTTTATTTATGAAAATAGTTTTGTAATAGGTTCACAATTATAGTATTACCAATGTAAGGGTCAATAAACATTTGAATATTATATTGTTTGGTAAATATATGTGGGAATGAACAACTGAGGAACTTGACTCTGATAGAATTTACCTTGGTTGGTAGAATCTTACCTTATTTAGATAACTTATTTATACTAGGAGTCTAGGTAGAATGGAAGCCGGATTCCTGGCTAAATCTCAGCCATTGGCCAAGCTCAGAAATCACTTCTGTCATATTTACTTATTTTTTTGGAACACGTGTCTTAGTTTTCCAGGGCTCTATGACAAATACCACACACTGTTTGGCTTAAATGACAGAAATGTCTTGTCTCATGGAATTGGATGCTAGAAGCCCAATATCAAAATCTCAACAGGCCATGCTTTCTCCCAGTGTCTGCAGCCTTCTGGTTTTGGCATGTTAAAATCCTTGGGGCTCCTTGCTTCTATCTCTGCCTCAATCCAAGGCATTCTGTCTCATTCTCTGGTTTCTTCTGACTTCTGGCTTCTACATCTGTGTCCAATTTCCTTTGCTTATAAGGACTTCAGCCATATGGATTAAGGCTCACACTAATTCAGTTTGGCTTCATCTCAATTGGATCTTCAAGATCCTATTCACAAATGAGTCCACACCTCAATTTATAATAGTATCATCAAAGATGCGATTTACAGATGGGTTCAAACCCACAGGCCAGGGGGATTAGGACTTGAACATGACTTTATAGGGGACATGATTCGAGCCCCCAAAAATGGTTATGGATATCTCCATCCTCCAATTGCAATGCACTTGATATCTGAACCACTTTTTTTGACAATTGATCATATGCTTTGTGAAATTGGCATCAAAGCAGAAAGAATGCAAAGTTCTGAAGACTTGAGTTCTATTGTTCTCTGTGACTTTGGGAAATCATTTCTCTTTTTTTGGACTCATACTAACTTTGAAGATCATGCCTGGCTTTACTACTCCCTAAAACTATTTTTTTCTAGGCTTTGAGAGTATATACTCCCTAATTTGAAAGGGTTTCCATTGCAATTTCTTCATGTCCTGCTTTACATGTTTATGAGACATTCAGCAGCTGTTCCCATTCCATGAACAGTGAAGTGAGTCGTTTCAGCAGCTGTTTCTTTGTTGCTTTGGGATACATTGGCTTGCACTGTTCTGTATCAATGGAATGTATTAATCATTCCCATTCAAGTGTTTATATTTTATAACCTGTTTAGGAGGTAAAAAGTAAAAAAGCAAAAAGCTTCAACTTGTGTGCAGAGACCTAAAAATAATTGAATTTGAATTATAACACTTATTCAAAATAATAAAATTGTCATTTTGATATGATTTTATTTTAAAGATACTTTAGGAATAAGGTAAGCATAAGGTTCAGATAAGAAAGCCTCAATGTGCAAGAAGCTCTGGCAGGAGATAGGCTAAGTGAGGCAAAGGGGATAGTATATTTAAATATCTATATGCATAGGTGAAGGGCCAGGCATATTCTATCTGACTCAGATGAGAGCACAAGTGTAATATTTTCATACTATTTATGAATTCCAAAAAGAAATATAGATTATGTTTGTAAACTGGTTGGTTCCTCTGGCATGATAACCCTTTGATTGTATTAGATTCAGCCGAGATGTCTGATTAAATTACGTTAAGAGTAGGGCTCTGATCCAACCATGTCATTAGAGTGCAACTCAGCATCAAGTCCCAGACACATTGGGGATAAAACAGATGCTCACACAGGGAAGGAGAGCACAGAGAAGCAGATACGTGAGAAAAGAGAGAAGGCTTCTTTAGAGACAGCTGAGGTCCCGGGAAGAGAGATGAGCGTGATAGTCTACAGCTGACCTTGTGAAGAGAGCAGAGCAGCTGAGCCCAGAAAGAAATGAGCCCTAGGAAAAGAGAAAAGCCTTATGCCAGCCTACAGCTGAGTTTGGAAGAAGCTGGGAACATGGAGCCTCAAGAGGAAGAAGGAAGGCTGAACCCTCACAGACATCACCTGCCATCTTGCTTCAACACATGACAAATAACTTTGGGTGAGCAAGTTTCTCTTATGGTACCTTGAATCAGACTCTTTAGGGCCTTGTAACTGTAAACTTCTACCCCAGATAAATATGCTTTATAAAAGCCAACAGAATTCTGGTACTTTGTTTCAGCACTCCTTTGGCTGACTAATATAACAAGGAAAAATGGATTAAAATAAAGGGAGACAAATTATATCTGAACATAAAGAACTTTCTAAGAGTCAGCCCAAGGATGGAATTCACCAGTGACAATAAGTTGGCCATAATTTGGAGTAAACATGGAGCATGGCAGTACTGAGAGCCAGTTGATTTGGATATCTTTCAGTTGCAAGTGACAAAAACTTAAAAAAATCAAGACTTTTCAGTCCATCTAAGGCAGAGAGGGAATTTATTATTTCATGTAGCTGAATAGTCAGGAGACTATTCTTCCTTCAGGCACAGCTGGATCCAGGGGTTCAAATGCTATCATTAGGGTCTGATATTTTTCCATTTCTTGACTTTGCTGTTTTCTATAGAAGCTCCATCTCAGGCAAGCCCTGGTCCCTCATACTGGCAAGATGTCTTCTTGCAGATTCAGGTTTACATATTTTATGATCATTCCTGAATTTAGTGGAAATAAGAACCCCTCTGTGCTAAGTGTTCATGTAAAGTCTCAGTACTGACTTGAAATTGAGGAATTTTGGGTCACAGGGTCTCCAATATGGTTTGATTCCCAGTTCTGGATAAGATTCCTTCCTCCTGACCAAGACTATCTTCACTGACATCCACCAGATAGTATCCAGGGTGTAAAGAATGTGCCCTAAAATAAAATTAGGACTCTAGTGGCAGAAGAAGGGAAAATGAAAGACCCCAAAAGCAACAAGTTTCCATCATAGTACTTGAGTCTTGGAGAGGTGGCAAGTTTGGATCAAAACAAATGCTCTGATTAAAACATATGAGTGCCCAGAGACCTGGCCAATCAGACATTTCCTTTACCTCTCTGCATATCCCCTAAGTCATGTCTATACCACCCTAAGAATCTGAGAACACTGTGGAAACCACCAGCAAGATGAAGAACAGGGCCCCATGGGATCTGGAGTTTATGACTTTTACCGTACATTTGTTTGGTCGTTTGCTTTAATGGGATCGCAGCTTAATAAATATTTGTTTGGTTGAATTTAAGTGAGATTATTGAATTTACATGGGGGAAATACCCATAAACCTTTGCATTGGCATTTGCATTTTCCAAAGCACTTTAACTCACCTTCTTAATCTTTCCAAATGACATCCCTCTCAACGATTCAGTGTATGGTCTTGATAAACTCAAATGGACAACTTGGGAGAAGAACAAAATGAACCCCTTCATACCCACCAGCCAAGGTTTATCAGATTTTAGTATTATGCCATATCTTTTCCAGCTCTCTCCATTTTATGAAGGAAAGTATTACAGTTATAGTTAAGATCTTCTATATTCTACCTCTATCCAATCCCTTCTCTTCCTGCCAGAGGTAAACACTTTCATGAACTTGGGTGTTTATAATTTCTGTGACTTATTTATTATTTTTCTGCCACATATCTATCTGTAAAATATATAATTGTTTTTTTAATTTTCATTTTATATAAATGACATTAAATCATATGTATCAATAAATAATTTGTTTTTAATTTAAATGGTTTTGAAATGCATCATATTGATACATATAGATTTAGCTTGTTTTCATTGTTAAAATGAACTGAAATGTCTGTTTAATCCAAACAGATGTTATCACTAACTCAGCAGTATGTTTAGGTATTATTCCTGTGTTTTTTTGTTTTCAATGAACACTGATCATCGATCAGTAGACTTTACAAATATTAAAAGTCATCACAGCATGGAAAGCTACATTTAATCTATAGAACATACACACACAAAGCCATAATGCCACAGGAGTTGTTTCTACCCTATGGAATCCATGAACACCCTAAAATGATTGTAGACTCTTGTTTATATTGGCACTTTTCTGAGGAGGATCTTTATTTATCTTCAGAATCTCAAAGAGCTATATAACCCCCTTCAAAATTTAAGAATCACTATATTAGAAGTTTTATAAAATATTTATAAATGTTTCCCAACTTGCAGAATTAAGACAGACTTTTAGCAGATGGGACAGAGACACTTTTCAGTCCCCTTCTCAGCAGCCTAGGAAAATTATATTCATTATTTTTATTTCTGCCATTTCTCAAACCAGATGGTGAATTTTGGTAAAATAATAATCCTGACAAATCTGTGGATCAACTCATTTGTTTCACATCAAGACTTTCGAAGCAACATAACTTTTTGTTCTTTTGTGATGAGCATTTCCTGATGAAATGTCAGTGCTTCTCTGTGAACTGAATTCAGCACATTTACAATCAACTCAACACTCTGCTTGACAACTTAGAAGAGATCATGCCTCCCAGCACAGGGAACCTAACGTGGCAAACACACTCCCTGACTTTTTTAACCCCATTTTGTGTAAACTGCTGTCTGGTCCAACCTGGATTTTGAGAGGGTCACACGTGCGTAGGCCCATATCACAGGCCCAGTATGTGACTCTCCAAGCCACAGCCTTACCCCACCACAGTCACGATGACTCAGGTTGAACAATAGGCTTGCTACTTCAGCAACCATATAAACTTCTAACTTCCTATGAGTTTGACCAACTGCTCTAATTTTTTTACCCTATATTTGACACTATTGTGGATTGAATTTTGTTCCCCAGAAAGATATGCCCAAGTATATCTTGGCATACCAAGATATAACCCCTGGTATCTGCAAATGTAACTTTAATTGGAAATAGGGTCTTTGTAGATGTAATCAAAATTTAAAAATGATAATACTGGATCAGGGTGGTCTCTAAGTCTATTACTGGTATCTTTATAAGGAGACGGAGACAGAGGCCCAGGCACAGAGGGAACAGGACGAGGTAAAAACTGGAATGATACTGCTACAAGCCAAGGAATAACAGAGATTACTGGCAACCACCAGAAGCTAAAAAGAACCAAAGAAGGATTTTTCTCTAGAGTTTTAATTTGGAATTGCAGCCCTAGGAAAATAATATACCTTGTATTGAATACTTAAATTTTTGTTATCAGCCCTATCTCTTTTCTCTCAGCTACTACCGGAGCCTAATAACATACAACAATATTGATGGAGATATTTACAGCCAGCATTTATCGAGTGCTCGCTTTGAGTTAGGCACTGTGCTAAGCACTTTGTTCATTTGCCTATTTATCCACTTATCTCTGAATTTTACAAATATTTGTTGAATATGTACTATGTGCCAAGCAAGTTTTAGTTGTCAAAGAGAATTACATACTGAACACAGACATTGTACCCGACTTCATGAAACTTACAGTGTAAAAGGGAAGTGGATATGAATCATATATTAACTAACAAATGTGACCTTGCCATTGTGATCAGAGCTACAAAGAAGAGGTATATGGTTTTATGGGAACATGTAATAAGGGGATTTGATCTGGTCAGGAAGGAAAAGGAATGGGTTCCCTCGATAAATAAAGATGACATTAAAATATGAAGGACCTATAGGAATTTATTAGGCAAAGAGGAGAAGAAAGAGGGATCTAGGTAGAAAAACATCATGTGTAAAACATCCTTTGAGAACGGGAAAGAACATAGCAAGGATAAGAAACTAAAAGGCATAATAGCTCATTTAATCCTGACAACATTCCTAGGTTCTGGGCATTATCATCTCTTCCCAGTTGAACTGAGGCTAAGCCAATTTAAGTAACTTGCCTGAGGTCACTCTTTTAGGAAGTGGCAATGCTGAGTAGAAACTACGTCTGTCTAACCACAAAAGATTGCAGCCTTAAAACCACACTTCTCTTCACAAACGTGTACCAGGCCCAGATGTCTCTACAGGAAATTCTTTTAGGCATTTTAAAATCACACAATCCCAATGCTTATTTTAGATAATGGAAATAAGGAAGAAAAATCCTCCAACGGTTTTTATAAAGCATCTTATGACCAATCTTGTTTCATCTGTATACCCCTTTACAGCATATTTTTAATCAAATCCTACCACGTCTTTTCATCTATAAGTATAACAGCATGTATTTCTAAAAACAGGAACTATTTTAAAGATATAGCTATTTAATCCTTATCCCATCTAACAAATATAAACAATTACTAAAGTATTCAATATTTCCCAATTGCCTTTCTGCCTGTCTCCTGTCTCTGTCTCGATCTTTCCTGTTTTTTTACAATTTGTTCAAACTAGAATAAATGTAAAGTCTATCCATCATAATTGATTGAAATGTCTCTTAAATTTCTTAATCTTATAGGTTCTCCTTGTGATGCTCATTTTTTTTTCTTGCAATTTATTTGTTGAAGAAACTATTTTGGTTTTTATGGAGTTTCTCACATTCTTCATTCTGCTATTAGCACATTCTCTGACCTATATTTCTTGTAATTTGGGAATTAGATAAATATTTTTTGGCAAGAATCTTCATAAGTGGTATTATATAGTTCCATCAGGATATACATAATAGCTTTAATATCAATGGCTAAGCATACAGTTTTTTATTATAACCTCCTTGGAATCAGGTGTCTGTTTTGTTTACAACTGATTGATCAGGGCTTATAATATTAGCAGACACTGAATACTTAATGAAGGGGTAAATAGAAGAAGAAAAAAACAACCAATAGAATTTCAAGTGTTGGAGGACCTCAGCAATCATGTTTAACATACTATCCAATACCTTAATATTTATCTTTAATATATCTCCCAGGTGACTATTTAGCCTCTGCTTGACCACCTACTGTAATACAGAGTTTATTACCTCTTCAGATATACTATTTACTGTTTGGACAAGTCTATTGGCTGAATAGATTGTCCATATGTTGAACTAAACTGCACCTCTTAGCTAATGGATTACTATATTGCCCCTTCCAGTGGTATTGAGATTTAACAGGAGGCTTCTAGAAACACATTCTTTGAATAAAAGAACTTATATTTGGAGAGCAGAATTTCAGACTATGGCTTACAGAGTGAAGATACGCTAATTTCCTGATTCATAAATACAAGATCCTATTGTTATATAGTTGTGTGTGATATAGGATGGCAGATGTTTGCCGGATTTCCGTGTTACATTAAGAAACAGATTTTGCACATCAGTAGGTATGTGTGAGACAAGGTATAAACTATTATAGAACTAAATACATAGTAGTCATATTTCATTAAATAAAAAAGTCTTTATACAGCTACATTTCATCTTAAGAAAAGCTATAGAAATGAATTATTGAATTTTTTAAAAACTCAACAGCCCTTTCAAGATAAACTTAGAAAACCATGAGTCCATTTATTTGAAGAAAACATTTAAAAAGATATTATTATAATTAGCAATTAAGACTTAAATATAATTTGATTTCTCCCTGGAAAGCATTTGTTTGCCATCCTATGATTGAGCCGTTAAATTGGCCACATCTGGAGATAAACCAAAAACAGTGCTATATCAAACCTCATTTCCAGAGGCCACATCTGCTTCTTGAGAAAGTAAATTAGAAAAGAAAACAGAAGAAAAATCAAAGAAGCACAACTAATATGTGGGGGTGAGCAATAAGCTGGTTACCACGGAGAACTCTTGGATTCATTTGAATCCTACCTACCAATGTGTCCCTATAGTATTAGGGTACCTGCTGACTAGGTAGAGAATAGAGACATACCAGCTTAAAGCAAAGCCTTAGGAAGTTTTTTGGACATGTGATTGATTAACCTATAATGGTCCCTCCTTCTTACAGCTGTCATGGCCACTCAGAGTGATGGGCTCTAGCAGCCATGTTTATGTGATGTGACCCTATCACCCTCTCCTGGTCATAGCTTACTGTATCAGGGTGGACACCTGACTCAGGCTGGACTGATGAGATTTTCTTACTCAGGTATCTGGCATTGGGATTGGGATTGAGATATGTCTCTGTCCTGTTGCTTGAATAGAGAAAATATAAATGTTGGAGCTTTGGGGAAGCCATATCTGGCCAAGCATTCAAGGAGAGAAGAGGGTACAAAAGATGGAAGGTGACTATTGTCACATTGTTGGATGTCCTTCCAGTCTCTGCTTCTGGGCCTTTGGTTACCCTTGGCTTCCATGTGATTTCCAAGCATCTCTCTAATATATATTCCTTATTTAGGTGAGATATTTGGAGTCAATATCTATAATTTAGAGGCATTTTGAAAGATCAAAAATGATGGTATTATCTTAATTCCTCAGCTGACAATGATAAAATCTTTCAAAAAGTTTAAATCAGGGAGTTCTTCAGTACTTCCTCTATGTTTAATCTAATACTAGATCATGAAGAGCTCACAGAAAAAACATAGTTACAATGTTATTCTCCTCTCGATCAATCATTGCTGCTTCAATCCCATATCCACACCAGACTTTTCTAGGGAAAGAAAAACTCAGTGGAACTAGATGGTCATGTTTCTTTAAATAATAATTCTGGAAAGACATTGTACTTACAGTGATCTCATTTCAATCTTAGCTAAGATGGTAATGTTTCTCTTAATAAATGACCACCTCCATTTCTCTTAAGACAGTAGCAGCGATAGCTCTTTTAATTAGGTGGCAGCTTCTTCTTAGCCTAGGAGTAGGGAGTGGTATTAATTTTATATTATTAGTAAAATTAATAATTCATTGATTAATTTTCCATCGCTTCCTGGAATGAGAAAGGAGGCAAATATGAGATTCTGTGAGTCTAGGAAAGCCTCAGAAGATTGAAATTATCATAAAGATTCCTGGTAGGACCACAAGGTTACAAAAACAGAAATGAATCAGTAGGTTTGGGTGAAAATGTAGATTTCCTGGAGACTACTCACCATTACTTCATAAGGGGCTGCTCTTTCATTTACTATATCTTCTTTGCCATGCTCAAATATGAGCTGAGGTCATCTTTTCTGTTACTTAAATTTTGTATAGAAGCTATCCACTTAAATGATGCCAAACTCATTTTCTCCAGGAACACACACACACACACACACACACACAATGGGTGACTATTAATTTCCATTTTCTTTCAGATTAAAATTCCATACATTTCCCCAAATGTGAAGGTGAAATGCCTATTAATTTTGGAAATTAAAATAAAGGCCATTATATTTGATTTTCACTGCAGTTAAAGGGTTAGTATTTGAAGATGCCTTGCAATTAGAAATTATACTTATCTTTCAGCAGGCAGTAGAGAACAGTACTATTTAACTGGAACCCCACCAGGCAGAAAATTCAAATTAGAAACTGACCTTTGAGTTTGGTATATTTTATAAGCAATTATTTTATTGATGTTGTACACTGATAAAATAAGACCATTTATATTTTTAGAACAATATTGTATTTTTGTGAGCTCATGTGAACAATGGCAAAGTGGCTCTTTCTAATATCTCCTTCCAACTCTTCACACTGAAGTTTTATCAACTATTTCTGAATGTCCTTGTGGAGTCTCATGAGAAGTTGTAAGGCATAGTGGTTAAGAATATTGAGAGTTCCAGCTCTAATATTTTGTGGCCTTGGACAGTAATGTCACCTCTCAGAGCTCCTGTATCCCCATCAGTAAAATGAGGGAGATCACAGGACTTGGCTTTTGGGGTTTCTGTAAGCATTAAGCAGATGATGCATGCCAAATGTTTCTGTTGCATTTGACATATGTAAGTGCTTAACCCAAAATAACTCTTTTAATCCTGAGTATTCTTAGCCAGGCTATTAAATCAACCATTTCCCCCTGTCTTGCTCAGGATGCCTAACCTAAACCAGACAACCATGCCTTGCTGCTGCTGGCAATCTTTTGGACCCTCACATTCATGGCGTTATTCCTCAATAGCAAATATTCTTCTCAATCTCTCTTGACTTGGCTCTGAACTGACTTCACTCCTACCACTCCACCAAAACTGTTCTTGTCAAGGTCATTGTGGTGGATTGGATTATGTAGCCCAAAAAAAGACATGTTCTTAATTTGCATTCCTATGGGTGTGGCCTCATTTGTAGATAGGACCCTTTGAAGATATATTATCATTTAAGGTGTGGACTCTTTGTTGAATAGGATCTACTAAGAATTTATTAAGTTGTGGCCAAACTGAAGGAGGCCAGGCCTTAATCTGTATGCCTGGAACCCTTATAAGAGGAAATTCAGATGTAGCCAGGAAATCAGAAGCCTGAAGTCAGCTGAAACTGGAAGAGCAGACACAAGAAGAGATTACCATATGATGGGAGGCAGAGATGCAAGCCAAGGAACCCCAAAGATTGCAGCAAGCTAGTACAGGAATGCTACAGACTTCCAGCCTCTGAAATCTTGAGACAATAAATTCCTACTGTTAAGCCAATCCACTGTGTGTTATTTTCCATAACAGCCCTGGCAAACTGAGACTGCCATTGATGACTTCTACCTCCATGTTGTTAAATCCAATGGTCCATTCTCAGTCCTTATATTACTTGACCTATCAGTAGCATTGAACAAGTTGACCACATCCTTCTCCTTGATTATCTTTTTTTTTATTTAACGATTTATTAATTTACTTTATCCATTTTAACACCCCCCACCCCCCAGCCCATTTGCTGTTTTGTGTCCATTCTCTGGGTAATTCTCTGTGTCTGTTTCCTGCCCTCTCTTCTCATCCTTCTCCTCCAGTCTTCACCAGGATCCTGGGGACCTCCAGTTTGGGAGAGAGGGATCCTCCCACCTGTGCCACCTCAGTTCCTGGTTTTCAACACATCTAGTCTTGGCTCTCCTCTGTGTCTCTCTCCTGTTATGTCATCATCTTGCGGGGCCTGGCGGCACACCCACACACAAGACCTGGCAGCATGCATGCCTTCTATATTTTTTTTCACTTTACCGGGAGGTCCTGGGAATTGAACCCAGGTCTCTCCATATGGCAGATGGATGCCCAACCATTTGAGCCACATCCACCCCCATTATTATCTTTTTTTACTTGATTTTCAGGACATTATGATGTCTTGAATTTCCTCCAATCTCACTAGTTTCCTCTACCAACTTCTAAGTCACTTTTGCTGCTTCATTCTCCTCCCTCTGACCTCTCAATATCATGATGTCCTAGGGCTCGTTTCTTGGTCTGCTTCTCTATTCACATTAACTTTCTCAGTGATCACATATAGTCCCATGGCTTTGATGGCCTCTAGGAGCTGATGATATACAAATTTTTATCTCTAGCACAAACCTCTTTCTTGAAATCCATATTCTTATATCCAACCACCCATTGGCATTCTAACATGGACAAATAGACATCTTGAACTCCTCACATCCCAAACTAAATTTCTGACCTTCTTTCCAAAAGTGTCTCCAGGGACTAGGATGGTGAGGGATTCATAGTAACATTAAGGAATTTGCGCTTTAAAATCTGTGCCTTCCATGACAATTTTGGCCTGTAGGTATATATCCTACTGAATTACACAGACTAATCCTGGCACCAATGACAGTCAATATACCACTAAGCTGACAGTACTCTGCTATTAAGGGGTGGTAGGATTGCTTTCTTTTTTCCCTTCCCCAATTTGTCAAACACATAAATACAATCTGGTGCCACCTTCTGTTATAATAATCCCAAAGGAGAGTCTCTTTGTGCTTCTACATTTCAGAATAATTTGCTGTGTGATACTTTTTCATTTTCTTTTTGAAGACACACCATTCTATGCTTGATCATGACTGTGTAATATACAAGTCTCAAATGTGTATAGGTATCTATTATTGCCCACGTCTCTTCATGTCCCTTTGGTACTCAAACATTTTTACTCTCTCTCCTTCTGATTATCCACATTTTCTCAAAGTTTGTAAAGCAGTACTTTGATTTTTTTTTTTGGGGGGGAGGGGTATTACTATAAAAGTTCTGAGAAAACAGTAGCTTTTCTACTCCTTATATTTCATAATCATGCCATAGCATTCTGTGGTTAGACATGTGCTGCAGTTGGCAGGCTCCAGAGAGGAGATAGAACAAAGTAAGTGGAGGAGGATAGATAAATTGTACAGTTTATCAAAATGTAAGTGCTAACAGCTCAATTGTTTAAAATATTTTAAAATGACATTTTTATAGATGGGATTTTTTATAAATCTTTGCAAGAATTTATCTTTCCAAACAGAAAAGAGACAATAGTTATAATGAATAAAAACAAAGGGCACAAGTCAGGTAGATGGCTTAATACTTTGAAACATGGTGTAGGAAAGCATTCTTTTACAAGCTAACACGATTTTTGTTCTTATAAGGAAGGCTATGAAGGGAAAAGGAGAAAAGAAATGCCTTCTTTTTTTTCCAGAAGCATAGGAGCAAATGGAGTAGTTCATATCTGATCCCCTTAGAAGATGTTTCAAAAGAAGAATGCATTGTTTCCAGTTATGGCAGGGATTTTTAAAGATGCCCCGACACAGCACTGATCTCCTTCTGATTAGCATTTCCAGAGACTTGTTCCGATTCAGCAAATATTTATTACCAACAAACTATGTACCAAGCATGGTACAAAACATTTTCACAAATGTTTTTATAAGTGCTCTGTGAGGCAAATGTTTGGTCAGCTTGTCTTCCTCATTTTCTCCTTCCCTTCTTTCCTTCTAATACCTCACCTCCTAGGTGATACAAAGACTCACAAGGCATTGTCTGCACCCTCGGGGTGCGGGGGCTGTGCTCTAGGCTGAGAGGCAGGCCATGCTGGAGATGGAAGATTCCTTCTTACAAACCTTTGCATGTGGGGGCCTCTGTGGCCAGTTAGGAAGCACATTCAACCTGTTCTCCCAGAAAGCTATGTGTCTCTATTGATCTTTTCTACTTGTATTCATTTCCATTCTTATGCCTATATTTCCCCTGACAACCTCCAAGAAGCTTCCTAAAAAGAAAAGAGAAAAAACTCTCAGTATTTCCTATTCCTGAAGAGGCTCAGTTGGGGTAATGGTGATAAGTTCCTCAAAGAAATATCTGGGTTCCCCAAACCATGCTGTGGTTCCACAGCTTTCTGAACCTTCAAGTATTAAAGGACAGGACAAACATCCAGGGACTTTGTTCGCTCCTGACATTGTGGATTTTTTTTTTTTTTTCATTTTTTATGGAAACTGTCAGGGAAAGCAGAGGCTTCCCTGATTATTTCAGGGCCAGTGGTTTCACTTTCCTGTCTACTTTCCTCATACTTACCATCATTTTCTCGTGCTTATTTCCTTGTACTTGCTACCATTTCCTCTGAATTGGCTCAGATGATTTACTCCTCTCAACCATAACGTAACAGCTAATGTCAACAGGAACAATACTCATGGTAAAAATAAACCGAATTTCTGATGTGTCCTATCTCAGCTCAAGCTTATACAAAACCACAATAAGCTCCAAGACAGCAACAACCACAGTCATAATACCTCCCCCACCCCACCCGTGCAGCCACCTCGTTCCCTGTTGGCAGAAGAAGAAGGCTGGGAAAGAGGGAGAAGGGGAATAAGTGAGGAAGAAGACAATTCTGCAGCACCTACACATGAGCCTAGTGTTTAGTCTGCTGGATCCAGCTAGGCAGGAGCTCCTTTCTGAAGCTGCCCTGAGTATTAGTGAACATTACTAGGTCAAAAACAGTAGTATCTAGACTGATTCTGATTCCTTTTGCTTGGTGACCTCATTCCTAACTCTACCAATGAACCTCATTGTCACTCAGCCAAACTCACCTCCCGGGCTTACAGGAAAAGTATAGAGCAGGTCTTTTTGGTCAGTAGGGGGACCTTCATTTGACTCTGCATTAAATTCCATTTTGACTTGTTATCATGAATCTCACCTTCTCAAATAGCTGGGTTAACAGTAGCGACTGTGCCTTCTGCTCTTTGGTACATTCTGAATGTATTCCTTGGTATAGATTAGATTAAGAGGCCTATGACTACTCAATGTTCATTGGTGATATACACACCCTAGGGTTTAGCCTCTCATTATTCAGCTCCTACAGGGAAGTCACAACATCTAGAGTCCTCATTTAAACCTACCCTAAGCACACACATATCTATAACATGCACCATATAGAGTCATAAACCCTCAAGTTAGCAAGAGCACTTTGCTAGGGATTTGCTAGTTACCTTAAAGGTATAGTGATTTAAATGTGCAGGCAGCTTCATATAGGCTTTCTCTAGTTCATTCTTTATTCTTGCTCAGAATTCCTTCCTTACACTTGTACATAAAAATTGCTGGATGTGATTGGTTGCATAAGCTAATATATATTCTACTCTATGGGTGATTGAAGGAATTTCAAGGATAGTTATTTTTTCAATGTGATTTTCACATTATCCATGGCTGAGATTCAAACCTTCTGTGAAACACAGCTCTACTGTGTGCCCTGCACACCAACTCTGACTTCACTCTTGTTAATCTAGGTGGGGAAACCCTCCTCCCACCAAATCAAATGCTCCTCAACTTTTAAGGCCCAGGTCAAAGCCCACTTTACTATGAATAAGCTTTGGTGTCCCCATCCCAAAGCATTGTTCCTCCTCCATTGGTCACACAGCACTGTTGGCATCTAAGTCACAGGCCTCTTTCATCCTACCTTGCCTCAACAGGCAGCAGTCATGGGTATGCATTGTTTCCCCACGGGCTGAAAAACTCCTTAAGAGCACTGGAAAATTATGATCCTCTATGATTTCCTTCAGATGTCCAGCACTGGGCTGTGCTTGAATACATGTTTATTGAGTTAGAGAATTACATAAATATATATTTGGCAATGTGGAAACATCCTTGCTGGTTTAAGTTCAGGCTATTTCCATTTAAATTACCTGTGGGATCAACCCAGGTAATCCTGGTTGGTTAATGTTTCATGTACGAAAATACTTTCTGCAGTGGTTTAGACTTGAGGTATTTTTCCTAAATAGCCGTCATGTAGCTAATGTCCGGGAAATTGATACCAGCCAATTATAAAAGTTGCGTTGATAAACATGATAGTGAGAAAAACATTGCATAAGACATCAGAAAATCTGCATTCTATTTCAGCTCTGGCAGGAATATGCTATATGACCTGAGTGAGTTCCTTCCTATTTCTTGGCCTTAGCTGCCTTAGCTGTAAAATGAGAAGAATATGGCAGTGCTTTTCTTATGTTTCCACTAAAGTATCTCTTAAATCAGTGATTCTCAATGCTGATTCACATTAAAATGGTCAGGGAGCTTTAAATTTAAAAACAAAAACAAAAATAAAAAGCTGATGTCCTGACACTTTGTTTAAAGATACTGATCCTAATACGTTTGAGGTGGGAGCTAGGATTCATGTGCACCAGAATGTTGTAATTTATAAGCATCCCAGTTTATTCTAATGTGCGTCCAACTTTGGGAACCACTGTCCTGAATGAAGGAGTGAACATATACTCCAGTAGAGTATGGGGACGTAGTCTGAAGCAGTCTGATTATCAATTTCCTTGAAGTGTCACAATATGTCTTAAAATTAGAATCAAGTTTTTCCATTTTATTAAAAAATATGTCAATGCTTATTTTACTGTAAAAAGTACATGTTAAAATCTTTGCTATAGAACACAATTTCTTTTCCAGAACAATGTGCACTGTTTCCTTTGCAGCTTTGTATATCCATCAATGTACCACTGGATTTCTCCAGATTGAGAAACATAGTTTGATAACAGCTGAGATAATTTCTGACTCAAACACATATTCAGCAGTATTTGGAGCTGGAAGCACATTGTCCAACTTTAAATGTATGGTTTCACCCTCTGTATCTCACATACAAAATAGCATTATGTTACCCATGCCTACACAGTGAAATGAGGCATTGAGAAATTCTTTTAATTAATGTGTCATTAACTCTAAGCTACTGGCAGATAAAATAGTGTTGATTTTATTACATTAGGGAGTCATACTTTAAGAAGCTAACTCTATAGAAATAGAGGATTCTGTAAGAGCTTTGGCAGCTCTATTGGTATCCAAATATATGTTCACAGTTCCTCCCTAACTCCAACTACCCCTCCCTTCTTGATTTATTCTAGAACTTTTATAATATAGAAGCAAGATAAGAGGCTAAGAAAGAAAAAAAAAAAAACAGAAAGGAGAAAGAGTAGAGGAAAGACTTAATAAGAGATATTAGGTTAGCAATGTGATATTCAGGACAAGACAAAAAGCTGCAGACTCTAAAAGCACTGAAAGCGATGTTGCATGCAAAAGGCTTAGAGAGGAGAAAAAAGCATATGGCAAAGATTAAATGAAATGCTTCTTCTTTAATGTTTCTTGAGAGAAACATAAAAAATTATTTTTGACTATATGGGCTGTGCTTCTCTGACAGTTACTTGGGGGTATAGTCTAATTTATGTGATCAACGAGTTTGAAAGGATTAGTGTATCAAATTGAAAGTGATATAATTTAAGGCCAGTAATACATAGATTTAGAGGGTACAGAGGAATTCAAAATGCTGACCAAGGGAGTAAACAACTCTAAAAATAAATTATGCTTCTAGAGTTGAGGATGTTTGCCCTCTGGATCCACAATGAGATAAGCAGCCTCCATGGGAAAAGCACACTGAGTTGGCCAAGTAAGCAAAGATGACCAAGAATTCTTAAAGTCATGTTAACACACTAACTCTACTGAGGTGGCTACTGCCCTGTCATTGGAGTGCCACAACAGCCACTTCTGGTAGCCTTGGCAAAAGTAACAAAACAAAATGGAAAAATCTGACATCCATGCTATCTGTGGTTGCCAACCCCCAGACTCTACCATGCATTTTCTTTAAAAAAAAAAAAAAAAGTTTCCTCTAACAATTCCATATTATATTCTGCTCAAACGTGTTTTAGTTTTGTGCTCTGTTGAAAATTCTCATTGCATGCCACACTGTGATAAAACTCTAATAGAAAAAAAGGTCAGGGATTATGGAGATAAAAGGATTTATGATTAAAAGACAAAGTAGTAAGGGAGAGTGGAGAATGGTGGGCAATAGATTGATGGGTACAGTTTGTAAGCGGGTTGATGAAAAATTTTGATTAAGGATGGCCATGATGGTAGCACAATATTGCAAATGAAATTAATATCACTAAATTATACACTTGATAGTGGTTAAAATCAGAAATTTTGTGTTGTATATATACTACCACAATAAGCCTTTTTAAAAGTCTAAAAAGTAAAAAGTTGCATGGTATAGAGGGAGGGGTTCATTTCTAGAGGAAAGGTCATGAGTTTCACATCTAACAATGGGTTGTTGATACATTTGAAGGAAACCACAGTGAAGATCTAACCTATTATGAGTTACTGATGGTTTATCTGGTACTCTCAGCCACCCCAAAACAAGACTCTCATAACATAATGCTTAAAATGTACAGGTTTCCATTGAAATTCACTGGGCATACCAAGAATCAAGACGATCTCAAACTGAATGAAACAAGTCAACAAAGGATGTCAATACCAAGATGACAGACATGTTAGAATTATCTGACAAAAGTATTAGAGCAGTTATCATAAAAATACTTCACTAAACAATCATTAACATATTTGAATAAATGAAAAAAATAGGCAGCCTCAGCAAAGAAATATAAAACATGAAGTATAACCAAATGGAAAGTTTAAAATTGAAAATTTAGAACTGAAAAACTGGAATTTTTTTTTTTAATTCCTCACTGGATAGACTCAATAGCAAATGGAAAGGACAGAGAAAAGTATCAGTGAAATTGAAAATAGAATAATAGAAATTACCTAATAGAACAACTAAGAGAAAATAGACTGGGGAAAAAAAGGAACAGAGCCTGAGGGAAGGAGAGAAGAAAGAGAGAGGGGCTGAAAAAGTACTCAAAGAAATAATGGCAGAAAACTCCTCATGTCTAGCAAAAGACAAAAACACACAGATTCAAGACAACATAGCAATCCAAATGTATATGCACAAAACAACAGAGCTGAAAAATACATGAAGCAATAACTAATAGAGCTGAAAGTGGAAATAGAAGAATGCACCGTAAGAGTTGAAGAATTCAACACCCCTTTTTCAATAATTGGTATAACAACTAGACATAAAATCTGTAAGAATTTAGAAAACCTCAACACCACCACCACCCAACAGGATATAATCAATATTTACAGAAGATTCCACCCAACAGCAGAATATACACTAAAACAAACCTCAACAAATTTTAAAATTGAAAGTGTGTTCTCCAACCAAAATGAAATCAAACTAGAAATCATTCAAAAATAGATAAGAGCAACATATTCAAACACTTGGAAACTAAACAACATACTTCTGAACAATCCATTTGTGGAAGAGGAAATCTCAAGAGAAATAAAGTGAATATGAATAAGCAAAATTGAAAAGAAAAAAACAAAATTTGGGAGACATTGCCAGAGCCATGCTTAAAAGGAAATTCATAGCCCTATGTGTATGTATTAGGAAAGAGGAAAAGTCTCACATCAACAATAAAAGGTCCTACCTTGATAATAGAAAAATAAGAGCAAAGTAAACCTGAAGCAAGCAGAAATAAGGGAATAATAATAAAAAAAAAACCAAACCAATGAAATTGAAAACAACAACAGCAACAAAAAAACAATAGAGAAACGCAATGGAACAAAGAACTAGTTCTTTGAAAAGAGCAATAAGAGTGAAAAAACTTCTAGAAACACTAAGAAAGAAAAAAGAAACAAGAAACAAAATACCAATATGAGGAATGAAAAGGGGAATACCTCTATGGTTTCTGCATGAACCAATAGGATAATAAGGAAATACTATGAGCAGTTCTACACACATAAATTCTATACATAACTTAGATTAAATGGACAAAATCCTTGAAACTACCACAACTCATCCAATAGGAAATAGAAAATTTGAATAGCCTATAACTATTAAAGAAATTGAATTTGTAATTTAAAAATTTTCCCCAAAATAAATTTCCAGTCACAGATAGTTTCATCAGAGAATTCTACCAAATGTTTAAAGAAGAATTAACATCAGTTTTATATTGTCTCTTCCAGGAAACAGAAGAAGAGAGAAAACTTTCCAATTAATTTTATGAAGCTAGCCTTACCCAGATCCTAAAACCAAAGAGCACAAAAATGAAAGAAAGCAAAAGAAAGTTACAGGCCAATATCCCTATGACTATATGGATACAAAATTCCTTTAAAAATATTAGTAAATATAATTTAGCAAAACACAAAAAGAATTATGCACCATGACCAAATGGGTTTTAATCTAAGGATGCAAGACTGCCCAATATTAGAAAACCAATCATTGTAACTTAGCATATTAACAGGCTAAAGAAGAAAAATCACATGATCGTATCAATCGTAAAAAAAATTTTGGCAAAATTCAACAGTCACTCATGATAAAACCCTCAATAACACAGGAATAGAGAGGAACTTCTCCAACTTCCAATAACTTTTCCAACATAACATTCCCTAACACCCTTAATATATTCCAGTTTGTCACAAAAATATAATTTTCTATGCATTGCCATAATGTTAACAATTTGGGGAAGCCTTCATTTATGTGTGGCATGGAAGTAGTATTATAAGGTGCTGAAGGTCATGACGATTGAGGTTGGACTTTTGTGTTGGATTTCCACATCTGCCATTTATTAGCAATGAGACCTTTAGGTTACCTTCATTTGCAAGATGTGGTTAATATTCCAGCATATTTTTGTGAGGGTTAAAATTACAGAGAAGATATGTTTTTGCTTTTGTGGCTTATCAAAACACCTACCTCATAGTAACCATGCAAAAAATGGACATTTTTATTACCATTGTTAGCTACCCAATGGTTTCCAAGCTTTATCTCATCTTCTTTTGGGGACTGACTTATGCCCTCTATGTTCAGGTCCCAACACCTGGTCCTGTGGGTACAAACCTATTTTTGAACAGAGCCTTTGAAGATGCTATTTGTTAAGGTGTGCCCACACTGAATGAGGGCAGACTTAATCCACTATGGCTGAAGTCCTTATCAGCAAGGGAAATTGGATGCATACAGGAAGCCACTGGGAGCAGCCAGAAGGTAGAGGTCAATAGAACCTGGAAGAGAGTGCATTGCCATGTGACAGAAAACCAAGGAACCCCAAAGATTGCCAGCCAGCCAGAAGATACTGGCCCTGGGAGGAAATAAGCCTTATAGCCTTTGAAACGATGAGCCAATAAATTCCTGTTTTAATTCAACCCACTGTATGATATTTGTTTTAGCACTCAAGAAACTGAAACAGCTTTTGGTACCAGAAAATGGGGTGTTGCTATGACAAATACCTAAAAAGGTGCAAACGGCTTTGGAATTGGCTAATGCAGAAAAGTTGGTAGAATTGTGGGGGCTCAAATATGAGTGAGAGTTGTGGAGAAAGTTTGTATAATCTTAGAGAACACATAATTCAACATGAAAGAAATGTTGATAGAAATAGGCACATTAAAGTTACTTCTGACAAGGCTTTAGAAGGAAATGATCAATGTGTCATTGGAAATTGGAAGAAAGGTTATCTTTGTTATAAAGTGCCAGAGAACGTGGTGAAATTGAATTCTGATGTTTCATGGAAGGCAGAACTTGAAGGCAATGAACTTGGATACTTAGCTGATGAGATTTCCAAGCTAAGTTAGAAGGTGCAGCTTGGTTTCTCCTTGTAGCTTATCATGAAATGAGAAAGGAAAGAAATAAACCGAGGGTTGAACTATTAAGCACAAAGAAATCAGCAATTAATAATTTGGAAAACTCTCAACCTAACCAGATAGAAGGCTCTGAAACTGGAGCCAGAACAACTTTATCAAGGACTCCCTGAGCTTCAGGGAAACTAAAACCTTCCACTGGAAAAAAAAATTTTTTTGAGAACATCCCCAAATACAAGCATATCCATTGCTTATAAATTATATGCAGTTATTAGTCTAAAAATATATTCTGTATATGCTAAGAATAAACAAAAATTTAAATATAAAAGAATAGATAAAATTAACAAAAATTCTAATGCCCCCATTCTTTCTCAATGGATTTACTTGGGCACCTCAATTTGGAGATATTGGTTCAACATCATCACCCAAGGGCTACCTATTATTTAAAGCTCAGCTGAAGTCTCACCTTCTCCAGGAAGCCTCTGTTAGTCACATCAGTTCCCAAGGAATTCTCCTGTCACTGAGCTGCTGTAATTCTATCTGAGCCTCTTATTTTATAGGCATAATATAACATCTTAATTATTATGATAACCACATGCCTACCATGGCTCCTGATATACATGTGATTTCAAAAACACATAAAACATCTGAAGATTTAAGTACTTGGCAGAGAAAGTTGGGAAGGAAAATTTTCACAAAGATAATAAAATATTAAAAATTTATAGGTTGAGGGAATAGGAAATGTCTAACCATTTTTTCTTGGGTGTAAGGGTCATAAACAGAAAGTCCATGGGCCAAATTCAGTCTACACATAAGGTATGTAGTCAAAACAATGTTTGATTTATATTAATACCTTCAAGCTATGTATATGCTCTCCTTATTGGCCATAGTTCCGGTTCCATCATTTCCAATTTTGATAACACCTGGTGTTTTACACATGGCTAATTCCAATCCCCTGATGGTATTTGCTTTGCTGGTATCTGCACTTTATAGATCAACATAGTAATATACAAAGATTATTCATCTTAGAATCAGAACACCTGGATTCCAGGCTCTTGTGTCACTTTTGAGCAGGCCATATTACTTCTCTAAAATGGTTCCCTCAATTACAAGAATGGTGATGATATTGCTACCCAGTGTGTGTCATGGGATCAAAGGAGAAGAAAATCTAAAAACTGTTAAAGTGCTAGAAAAATATAAATTATCAGATAGCCTCTTAGTTGCTTCCTACTGAGAAATATTTTATTCCTACGATTCTAGAAAAATCACTGGTACTTTCAAGTTAATTTCTTAAAAAGCCATCAGCCTCATAGCTATGAATATAAATGGATATGTTAGGTAGAGTTATGAGTATAAAAATGTTTGAAATCCTTGACTGGTTTTCTGATATGATTATAATTATAATACATGAAAGAAATGTATTATGTGTTATATGTTGGCATCTCAGGAAATTATGTGATAGAATTTGATGAAAACCCACCTGTAAGATTAATTGTAAATTGGCTTGTATATGAGCACACTCATCAGGATTGAAAACTGTCAAAGAATATAACAGCAAAACTGACAAAGGGGAGCAGTGAGTGGCATCACAGGCAGCAAAAAGGTCAAGATGCCTAAAGGAGGCGTTCTGGGATCAGAGTTCAGCCTAATCTCATTACCATCTTCATTAAGTACTTCTGAAAGGGGTTGCAGGTCTCCTTAGAGCAATTTGCAGAGGATGTTTAGATGGGAGCGACTGAGAACAAAGACAGGCAAATCATAATCACGGAATCTAACATGTTACAATGGAATTTTCAACAAATGACAAAATCATATTCTTCTGGAAAGATGGACTTTAGAGTTTGTGACCCCTGAAAATACTTCCACCCTTTCACTGCTAACTGAATTAAAACCATATTCTTAATTCATTTCTTCTAATCTCTCTATGAGATTTTCTTAGATTACTCCAAAAAAAAAATCATCCCTCTATCTTCTGAAATTCTATAGCCTTTATCTATATTTATTACTGATTTGGTATTATAAAACTGAAATCAAATCTTACTCCCCACTAAGCTATAGATTCCCTGAGGCCAAGGGAATCTACAGAAGGGGAGATCATCCACTTTCTCCTTCTTGTAGTATTTAGCATGGTGACACATTCATAGTAGAATGTGGACCTGCTTTTCTGCCCTGTCTCCATTATCCTATTTCAAACTCTTTATGTCTTTCTCTGAACACATACAATCAGCCTCCTTACTGCATTCCCTGCTTTCAACCTCTCTATTCCTCTTCACTAGGTTCCTGAATTCTTTTATAGGGTGCCACAAGAATCTTCCTGGTAGTACTATCTCTCTTCTCTGGAACTTCCTGTGTTTCTTTCTGACTACTGGATTATGTATAAACACCTTAGCCTGGTGTCTGGGATGCTGCTCAATCTGTTCCCACTCACTTTTCCTACCTTACCTCACACTATTTACCCTCACAAAAGAGTACCTGTCCATTTTCTAGTCACTAAAACCACTTCCTGGACTTACCTCTTTCCTGTTGATCATGCCTTTGCCTCTCCTCCCATCCTATTTGCAATCCCCTTACTATGCTGCCTTTCTGTTATCTTTGATTTATAATAGGATGACTGCACAAACCTGGGCTTCATCTTCAATACTTCCCTCTCTTTCACCCCACCATCCCATATCTAATCCAATGTCTACCATCTTGACTAAGTACTACTGATTTTAACCCCTAATAATCTCGTAAAATTTTCTGTTTCTACACTTCTACCACTAATTCCACAACAATCAGTACCTGAACTACTACAATTGACCTCTAATTGGTTTCCTTCCCAATTTCTCTCTTGCTCAGCAATGCAATCTAATGGAGTCACTCATATGCTTGAAGTACTGCCACTGCAATTTCTTCCTATTATTCTAAGGGCAAAGAAACAAGTACACACACACACACACACACTCACATGCACACACAGACCATAGCCTAGCAAGGCCCTACAAGGGTGGTTAAGGCTCCAGAGTTTGTTCCTTACCAGTCTGTCCATAAACCAGGCTATTTCTCTATAACCTAGTCACTCTGACCTTCTTTGAGATCCTTAAATATGCCATGTTTTCTCATCCCACAGAATATTTGAACACATTGTGTCCTCTGACTGGAATATCCCTCCTTTTTCCACATTGTTAACTCTAGTCTCACCCCTAATATCTTAATGCAAACATCATTTCTCCCGGAGAAACTTCCTTGATGCTCCAGAGATTCACTGCTACAGGTTCTCATGGCACCCTGTGCCTAATCATTTTAAATCTTTCACCGTGTAGTTTCATTTTTTTCTTTCTTGGAGAAGCTGTGGATTTTCAGAACAATCATGTATAAAATATATGATGCTATTATTATTATTATTATTATTATTATTATTATTATTATTTGAGGTATCAGGGTCTGGGAATTTAACCGGGACCACGTATGTGGGAGGCCATCTCTCAACCACTGAGCCATATGGGCTCCCCTCAATTGTTTTTTTTTTTTTTTCATGGTTTTTTTTGCTTGTTGTTTGTTTTTGTTGTTGTTTAGGAGGCACCAGAAACCGAGTCCAGGACTTTTCATATGAGAAGCAGGTGCTCAACTGCTTGAGCCACATTTGCTCCTCTATCATGCTATTATTAACACTTTGCATTGGTGTGGAACATTTGTTATAATTAATGATAGCACACTATTATAATTGTACTATTAACTACTGTCCATTGCTTAACTTAGGGATCATTGTATGTTAGTGTAGTTCCATGGATATATATTTAAATTTTTATTCTGTTACCATATATACAATCTAACATATTCCCTTTTAATCACATTCAGATATATATTTCAATGCTCTTAATTATGTTCACAATGTTGTACTACCATCACAATCATCCATTACCAAAATATTTCCATCATTTCAAATAGGAACCCTGTACAATTTAAGCCTTAACGTCCCATTCCCTATCCCATCCCATAGTAACCTATATTCTATATTCTGACTCTAAGTTGGATTATTCTAATTGTTTCAAATGAGTGATATCATACACATTTGTTCTTTTTAGTCTGGCTTATTTCACTTAATAAATGTCTTTAAGGTTCATCCAGGTTATGGCATGTATCAGGACTTCATTCCCTTTTATGACAGAATAATATTCCATTTTATGTACATACCACATTTTATTTATCCAGTCATTGGTTGGTAGACACTTGGGTTGGCCAATGTGAATAATGGTGCTATAAACATTGGTGTGCAAATATGTTTAAATTTCTACTTTCAATTCTTTTGGGTATATACCCAGTAGTGGGATTGCCAGGTCAAATGGTAGTTCTATACTTAGCTTTTTGAGGAACAACCAAACTGTCTTCTACAGTAGCAGAAATGAAAAGTGGGACATTACCACCTGCCCTGCTGAAATGTAAAGGACTGAGGAGGATACTATGAATGGTTATATGCCAATAAATTAGGTAACCTAGATGAAATGCACAAATTCTTAGAAACATACAAATTTATTCCACTGACCCAAGAAGAAATAGAAGCTTTCAAAAAACTAACCATTAGTAAAGAAAATGAATCAGTAATAAAAAAAATATCACAATAAAGTCCAGGATCATTTGTCTTTACAGGGGAATTTTACAAAATATACCAAAAAGATTTAACACTATTTCTGCTCAAACTCATCTAAAAAATTGAAGAGGAGGGAACAATACCTAACTCATTCTATGAGGCCACTTTTATCCTCATGTCAAAGTCAGATAAAGATACCACAAGAAAAGAAAACTACAGGCCAATATCTCTGATGAATATGATACAAAAGTCCTCAACAAAATACTAGCAAACCAAAGCCAACAGCATATTGAGAGAATTTTACACCATTATCAAGTGGGGTTTATCCTTCATATGCAAGGTTGGTTCAACATAAGAAAAATCAATTAATATAATATACCACTTTAACAGATGAAAGGAAAAAACACATGATCAACTCAATAAATGCAGAAAAGCTACTAAATACAGTACCCTTTCTTGAAAAAAAAAAAAAACATTTAGAACACTAGGAATAGAAGGAAATTTCCTCAATGTGATAAAAAGCATATATGAAAACCCCACAGCTAATATCCTCCTTAATGGTGAAAGATAGAAAGCTTTCCCTCTAAGAACAGGAACAAGATAAGGTTGACCAATTTCACAACTGTTGTTGAACATTGTACTGGAAGTTCTTGCCAGAGCAACTAGGCAAGAAAAAGAAATAAAAATCATCCTTGGGGACAGATGTGGCTCAGGTGGTTGGGCATCCATCTCCCATATGGAGGGACCTGAGTTCGATCCCCAGGACCTCCTGGTAAAAATTTTTTAAAAAAGAAAAATATAGAAGGCACATGGGCCACCAGGCCCTGCACACAGGTGTACCGCCAGGCCCTGCAAGCCACGCAGCAAGATGGCAATGTAATAGGAGAGTGACACAAAGGGAGAACCAAGACGAGATGGACCGAAAAGCCAGGAACTAAGGTGGCACAGACGGTAGGATGCCTCTGTCCCACATTGGAGATGCCAAGGATCGAATCCCAGTGAAGACAGAAGGAGAAGGATGAGAAGAGAGGACAGGAAGCGGATGCAGAGTCGCCCAGCGAATGTACACAGAGACAGCAAGGAGGGGAGGGAAGGGGAGGGTAAAATGGATAAAAGCAAAAAATTAAATAAATAAATCCTTTAAAAAAAATCATCCTCTTTTGGTTACTAAATGCTGCCAGAGCAATATACCAGAAATGGGTTAATTTTTACAAAGGGAATTTATTTGGTTAAAGGCTAACAGTTCTAAGTCCATGAAAGTGTCCAAATCAAGGACTCTTCAGGAGAACCTTCCTCTCCAAGCTGCAGCTGTAGTCAATCAGTCACAAGGCAGAATCTGTTCCCTTCTCCTTCAGGCCTTCAGCTTCTGGCTGCTCTGTCTGTGGCTTTTCTCTTCCCCAGGTTCATTGATTTCAACTTCTCAAGGCTACTCTCTCTCTCCAGACTTTTTCTGTATCTGTGACTTTTTTATTCCTCTATTTATAAAGGACTCCAGTAAAAGGAGTAATACCTACCCTGGGTCTTGCCCTACTGATGTGATCTAATCAAAAGGAAGGTCCTTAACTGAATCTAATAAAAAAAGTCCCAGCTACCATAATTTTACATGCACAGGATTAGCTTTAAGAACAGGATTTTCTGAAGTCCATGAAAGCTTCAAATTACCATACATCCAAATTGGAAATGAAGAGGTAAAACCTTCCCAATTTGCAAATGATATGATTCTATATACAGAAAATCCTGGAAAAAATCCAGAAAAAAGCTCATAGAGCTATTTTAAAAATCCAGCAAAATGACAGGACAAGTAACTCAAAAATCAGTAGTGTTTCTAGTAATTGGCTTTTCCATTTCTGGAAAGTAGACTTGGAATTTTTATTGGTATTGTGTTGAACCTGGAAATCATTTTGGACAGAAATGACATCTTACTGATATTTAATCTTCCAATTCATGAACACAGAATGTAATTCCATTTATTTAGGTCTTCTCTGATTACTTTTAGCAATGTTTTGTAATTTTTCTGTGTATAAGTCCTTTACATCATTGGTTAAATTTATGCCTAAATATTTTATAATTTTAATTGCTATTGTAAATGGGATTTTTTTCTTGATTTCCTCCTCAACTTGCACATTACTAGCATACAGAAACTACTACCTACTAAAAGGGAGAAAATGTTTGAAAAAATATTTGGAAAATATTTGGAAACCGCATATATCATAAAGATTTAATATCCATAATATATAAAGAAATCCTACAACTCGCCAATAAAAAGAACAATCCAATTTATAAAATGGGCAAAGAACTTGAATAGACATTTCCCAAATAGGATATACAAATGGCTAAAAATCACACAAAAAGATGTTCAACATCACGAGCTATTAGGAAAATGCAATCAAAACCTCAATGAGATATCATTTCACACCCACTAGAACGGTTACTATTAAATCAACAGAAAATTAGAAGTGTTGGAGAGGATATGGAGAAATAGGAACACTCATTCATTGCTGGTGCAATTGTAAAATGATGCAGCCACCATGGAAGTCATTTTTGCAGTTCCTAAGAAAGCTAAGTATACAATTATCATATAATTTGCCAATGCCACTATTACGTATATACCCAGAAGATTTGCACACCCATGTTCATAGTGGCTTTATTTCCAGTTGCCAAGAGAAGGAAGAAACCAAGTGTCCATCAACTGATAAATGGATAAATAAATGTTGTATAAATATACAATGGAATATTATTCAGCCATAAAACGGAATGAAGTCCTGATGCATGAACCTTGAGGGCATTATGTTGTGTGAAATAAATCAGACACAAAAAGACAAATATTGTATAATATCATTGAAATAAACTAGTTATAATAAGCAAACTGATAGAATTATAATTTGGAATAGAGGTTATCAAGGGATAGATTGGGGTTAGACAATGCAGAATGGATGCCTAATTTGTAGAATTTCTATTTAGGTTTATTGTAAAGGTTTGAAGATGGAGAGTGGTGATGGTAGCACATTATTGCAAGTGTATTTAATGGCACTGAGGTATATAGGAGATGTGGTGGTAAAAAGGGGAAACCTTAGGTCATATATGTTACTAGAATAAAAATTAAAAACTAAAACATAGGCCTGTATAACAGTGAACCCTGTTGTAGATGGAGTATATTTTAGTACATAGATAAGAATATTCCTTCATGAATTATAACAAATATACAACACTAATACAAGGTGTTAATAATAGGGTGGTATATGGGAAAATACACCTAATATAAACTATGGATGATAGTTAATATTAATATTTTAATAATCTTTCATCAACTTTAGCAAAGGAAACTACTGTTTTTAAAAAGTACAGTTACAAAAAATGTGCTATTGTTCCATACCAATGCAAGGTGTTACCAGTGGGGTAGTATATGGCAGTCCTGTATATTATGCATGAGTGTTCTGTAAACCCACAAATTCCCTGGTAAAAATATTTTATAAAAAAGAATTTCTTTTCTTAAATAATTTATTTGTTATAAATTAACAGTTAAATAGAAAATTATACCCAATGTTTAAAAATTCACAAAGCACATCAATAAATAAAATCTTTGGTTGATACATCTAATAAAAATCTGTAGTGTTTCTATACACAGCAATGAACAATTAGAAGAAGAGAGTAAGAAAAAAGTTCCATTCAATTAATATAATCCAATACCTAGGAATAAATCTAATCATGGCTATAAATGAGTTGTACACAGAAAACTATAAAACACTGCTAAAAGAAATTTAAAAAGGCCTAAATAAATGGAAGGATATTCTGTGTTCATGGATTGGAACACTAAATATTGCTAAGATGTCAATTCTACCCAAAGCAATTTACAGATTCAAAGCAATCCCAGTAAAAATTCCAGGGGAGTGAATGTGCCTCAAGCAATTGGGCACCTGCCTCCCACATGGGAGGTCCCAGGTCAGTTCCCAGGGCCTCCTAAAGAAGACGAGCAGACACTGCAACCAACAGATGCTACAACCATCAGATGCTGCAATGAGCAGACACCACAATCAACAATATACCACAACCTGTAGGTGCTACAACCAGCAAATGCCACAGGTGCTGCAGCCAGCAGATGACACAACCAGGAGACGATGCAACCAGCAGAGAGCGGAAGTGGCTCAAGTTGGTGGGCACTCGCCTCCTATATGGGAGGCTTTGTATTCAGTTTCTGGTCCCTCCTAAAGAAGACCAGCAGATAATGAGCAGACAGATGAGGGAGCCATCTCAAGGGTGAGGGGGAATAATAAAAATAATAAACAAAAAAAATGTTTTAAAAAATCAACTTTGCTGAAGTATAATTTACTTACAATAAATTGTTATATATTTTTAAAAATTCCAACAACCTTCTTTTCAGAAATGAAAAGCCAATCATCAAAGTCATATGGAAGGGTAAGGATCCCTGAATAACTAAAGCCACCTTGAAAGAAGTTGGAGGACTCCCACTTCCTGATCTTAACATATATTACAAAGCCACATTAATCAAAACGACATGGTACTGGCAAAAGGCCAGATATATAGATTAATGAAATAGAATTAAGAATTCAATAATCAACCCCCATATTTATAGCCCACTGACTTTTGACAAGGGGGCAAAGACCATTCAATTGGGAAGGAAAAGTTTATTCAACAAATGGTTCTAGGAAAATTGGATCTCCATTTGAAAAAAAAAAAAAAAAAAAAAA
>JAKSZT010054012.1:369392-460918 GCA_026826555.1 Tolypeutes matacus
AAAAAAAATAGGTAAACAGGACCTCATAAAAATTAAAACATTTGTACCTCAAAGGACTTTATTAAAGTAAAATGACAACATACACAATGGGAGAAAATATTTTGAAACATATCTGATTAGTTTTTAATATCCAGAATATATAAAGAAACTCTACAACTTTACAACAAAAAAACAAACCACCAAATTTTAAAGTGGGCAAAAGAATTAAATGGACATCTCTCCAAAGAAGATATACAAATGACCAGAAAGCACATGAAAAGATGATCAACATCATTGTCATCAGGGAAATGCAAATCAAAACCACAATGTGATGTCACAGGCCCCATGTGAGACCGTTGCCGCACATGCATCTGCCTGGAGAGAGGGAGCTGGTGTCCTGCATTAGAGCCGCTGCTGCCAGGAAGCCACTGCCAGGGAAAAGAAGCTGCTACAGGCCAGGACTGGGCTCTTAGGGAGGAGGAGGAGAGAAGCTGGAACATGGAGATCTGGAAGATCAAGAAGCTCATCCAGAGCTTGGAGCGGCCCTCAGCAATGGCACAAGCATGATTTCATTCATCGTTCCTCCCAAAGACCAGATTTCATGAATGGCAAAAATGTTAGCAGATGAGTTTGGAACTGCATCTAACATTAAGTCACAAGTAAACTGCCTTTCAGGCCTGGAAGCCGTTACATCTGTATAACAAAGTACCTCTAAATGGTCTTGTGGTTTACTGTGGAACAATTGCAATGGAAGGAGGAAAGGAAAAGAAAGTCAACACTGACTTTGAGCCTTTCAAACCAATTAATACGCCATTGTGTTTGTGTTACAACAAATTTCATACAGAGGCTTTTACAGCACTACTTTTGAGTGATAGCAAGTTTGGCTTCATTATAATAGATGGTAGTAGTGCACTTTTGGGCACACTCCAAGGAAATACAAGAGAAATCCTGCACAAATTCACTGTGGATCACCCAAAGAAGCATGGTAGAGGAGGTCAGTCTGCATTGTGTTTTGCTGGTTAAAGAAAGGAAAAACAACATACGTATGTCAGAAAAACAACATAACTATATTAGGAAAGTGAGACTGCTGTGCATCTGTTGATTTCTGGGGACAAAGTGAATGTAGCTGGTCTCATTTTAGCTTACTTTAAAACTGAACTAAGTCTTTCTGATATAGTTGCTCAGAGGTTGCAATCAAAAGTTTTTAAATTAGTTGATATCTCCTATGGTGGTAAAAAAGAATTCAACTAAGCTATTGAGTTATCTACTGAAGTTTTCTGCAACATGAGATTTATTCAAGAAAAGAAATTAATAGGATGATATTTTGATGAAATCAGCCAGAGCACTGGCAAACACTGTTTTGGAGTTGAAGATACACTAAAGGCTTTGGAAATGGGAGCTGTAGAGATTCCAATAGTTTATGAAAATCTGGATATAATGAGATATGTTCTTCATTGCCAAGGAACAGAAGAGGAGAAAATTACCTATCTAACTCCACAACCAGAGAAGAATAAATCTCATTTCACAGACAAAGAGACAGGACAGGAACATGAGATGATTGGGAGCATACCCCTGCTGGAATGATTTGCTAACAACTATAAAAAAATTTGGAGCTATACTGGAAATCATCACAGATAAGTCACAAGAAGATTCCCAGTTTGTGAAAGGATTTGGTGGAATTGGAGGTATCTTGTGGTACCGAGTAGATTTCCAGGGAATAGTATACCAAGGAGAAGATGATGAATTTTTTTACCTTGATGACTACTAGGTAGTTGACATGAGTCCAGCAAACTGTGCCTCACCCTTCAGCGTCTAACCAAAGTGGAATCCAAAAAGATCCCTGGCCTACAAATGGAACATTTCCAGAACTTAATCCATGAACATTGGACAGTAAAAAGAAAATCAAAACAGAATTAGACCCAATGCTACACTTTGGTTTGTCATGATGTCAGCACAGCAGCCTACAACTAAATTTCTAATGCCATGTGGGATTAATTTTAAAAGGAATCCTAGGTTTTACTTTTGCTTGGTGAAATTGGTTGCTCTTGTATTTTTATGGGAAAAAAATGTTTTTAACCTTCATATATGAAGCAAAAATACTTAACTACTGTAAACCTTCAAAAATTAATAGAAGTGAGAAGACAACTAGCAAGATAACAGCAGAGTAAGGAGCTCCTAGAATCACCTTCTGCTACAGGGCAGTCAATAATCACCCAGCGCTATCTAAAGCACTTGTTTGGGGGCTACAGGAGACCAGAAGTGCATCCTGCAACATCTTTGAAAGAATGGAAGGAGGAGACTGCCCATCTGAAGAGTAGATTCAAAAGTAGAGCACTCCATGTCACGGAGGCCAGTGCCCATCCTCCACTGGAGGCACAAGCTGCTTCAGGAGCAATTTTGCAGCTGGAATTGGAAGCTCCACTTCCTAAAAACGGGGGAGGAAGAGATGGTTGGGCATCAACTTCAGCTACTGATTAGTAAATTCGGCAGGCTAAAGTATAATCCTAAGAACAGCTAAAATTTGAAACTGTCTAAGTCAGAAAGAGGCTGGTGGCTGCCATCTTAACTCTACACCTGACACAAGGGGAAGCAGAGCTGACTGAAAATCACAGTGCTGGTAGGAATCAGCTTCTTTCCATCTAGATCAGATTACTGTTCTAGCCTAAGCCCCAGGCCCACCTCAGGAAGGGAGGAAGCTGGGGGGAGCTAGGCCAGCCTCTTCGGGAAACTATAGGCCACACCGTGGAGGCCGGTGATCATCCTACTTTGGCAGCGCAAGCCACCCAAGGAGCTATCATGTGCCAGGATTTGGAAGCTCCTTTTCCCAAAAACAGGGGAGGAAGAGACAGTTGGCCACCAATTCTAGCTATTGATTAGTGGATTAGGCTGGCTGGAGTGTAACGCTAGGAACAGCTAAAGTTTGAACCTGTCCAGGTCAGAAGGAGGGAGGTAGTCACCATTTTAACTCAGCCCCCAGCATGAGGAGAAGTCAGGCTGACTGAGAATCACAGTGATGGTGGACACTGGTTTCTTTCACCCAGATTGGCCTGCAGCCCTAGCCTAGGCTTCAGCCTCACTTCTAGCTGGGAGGAAGCTGGTGGGCCCTGCACCAGCCTATTCAGATAACTGCAGGTACATTTTACTGGCTCAGACTGAATAATCAGAAGTCTACTGGGGCAACTGCAGTCATCTTGGACCTGCACTGCGCAGATTGCTGCCCATACCTGCAGCTACATCCCCACCCCAGGCAGGTGAGAAAGGGGCGTGAAGCTTCATCAGTCTCTCTGGGCAACTACAGTCAAGATCTGCATGAGGTGCATTATTTCACTCAGCTGTGGCTCTGTCTCTACCCCTGGCAAAGGAGAAAGTTGGGTGAAGCTTCATTGGTCCCTGTGGCAATGAGGGCAGCTTAAGCCTCCACAGCTTACCCCATCAACTACATCCTTGGCTCCTACTACACAACCAGCAAGGGAGGAAGGGCAGGAAGCCCTAAACTAAAGAGAAAAACTGCACCCAGAATAAATACTCTAGTAAGTCAGATGCCAAGACACTAAGAAAAAATTACAATCCACACCAAGAAACAGGAAGATATGGCCCAGTTAAAGGAACAAGTTGAGCCTCCAGATGACATAAAGGAGTTGAGACAACTAATCATAGATGTTCAAACAAATCTCCTTAAATTCAATGAGATGGCTAAAGAAATTAAGGATATTAAAAAGACATTTGATGAGCACAAAGAAGAATTTGAAAGCATACATAGAAAAATATCAGATCTTAAGGGAATGAAAGGTGCAATAAATGAAATAAAAAAAAACAATGGCATCATAGAATAGCAGATTTGAGGAGACAGAAGAAAGGATTGGTGAGCTTGAGGAAATGGCCTCTGAAAGTGAACATACAAAAGAACAGATGAAGAAGAGATTAGAAAAACTTGAACATGGTCTCAGGGAACTAAATGACAGCAAGAGATATGCAAACATGTGTCGTGGGTGTACCAGAAAAAGAAGAGAAGGGAAAGGGGGCAGAAGGAATATTTGAAGAAATAATGGTAGAAAATTTCCCAATCCCATTGAAGGAGGTAGATATCCATGTGCAAGAAGCACAATGTACTCCCATCTGAAAAAACCTGAATAGACCAACTCCAAGACAGATATTAATCAGAATGTCAAATGCCAAAGACAAAGAGATTTCTGAGAGCAGCAAGAGAAAAGCAATGTATAACATATAAGAGATACCCAATAAGAATAAGTGCTTATTTCTCACCAGAAACCATGGAGGCAAGAAGACAGTGGTATGATATATTCACGATACTGCCAGAGAAAAGCTTCCAGCCAAGAATCTTATATCTGGCAAGATTGTCTTTCAAAAATGAGGGTGAGTTTAAAATATTCACAGATAAACAGAAAGTGAGACAGGTTGTAACCAAGAGACCTGCTTTGCAGGAAATATTAAAGGGTGTGCTACAGCCTGAAAAGAAAAGACAGGAGAGAGAGGCCTGGAAAAGAGTCTAGAAATGAAGATTATATCAATAAAAGATCAAAAGATGGGGCATGGTCACGATGGGTGGACAATCACACAATAAATGAGGGAATCTGAATTCCTAGCCTGGAGAGCTCTGCCACAGTCTCCAAGGGAGCAGCAATAGTCCTCTGAGTGCAGGGACAGTGTCTGTCAAAAGAGGATGACCCACTGATGTGTTCTTTTTATTGATGACTACCCTTGTGAGGCTTTACTCTTGTAACTGAGACTTAGCCTACAGTTGTGGGGTGCCTAAGGGTTGCCACCTGAGAGCCTCCTTGTTGCTCAAATGTGGCCTCTCTCTAAGCCAAACTCAGCATATGATTGCATTACCTTCCCCCCAACGTGGGACATGACTCCCAGGGATGAGCCTCCCTGGCAACGAGGGATTAATACCAAGTGCCAACTGGCAACACAACTGGAAAAAGACCTTGAATAAAAGGGGGAAAAGGTAAACACAAATGAGTTCAAGTGGCTAAGAGACTTCAAAGAGAGTTGAGAGGTCATCCCAGAGGTAACTCTTACGCACACCTCAGTAGGAGCTCATAGAACATCTATGTGCCTATCACCCCACACAGAGGGGCTCCTGAGAGCTCTGGAGACACCCAGGTCCTATATAAGGGGGGATAGCCCCAGAGACTGATGCCTTATCGGTGGGTTCTACTTTGGAATCTGTGCTCCTGAGAGTGACAGAATTGGACTCAAATAAGTCCTCCCTGCACATGGTTCACCAGTCCCTTCTATTCAAACCTATATGTGATGCTGGAGTTTTTAGGTATACTTCCAGAGACTGGAGCCTCCCGCCTACCTATGTGCCAGGTGTGCATGGAATCTCGGTGGAGCTGCAACTCCTACCATACAGCTCAATGGACTCATCCAAGTCACCTGGCGAGGAGACAACGATGGGCAACGGCCATCCCAGGGAATGGAGAGGGCCTGCATCTGCAGGCAGGATCATCCCACCCTCCATATCCATGGGATATAAGCCCTCTCTCACTTGGAGGTGGAGTGGACATCACCATCCCAGTCCCCTCAGGATTGGGGGAAGAACTATGGGCTAGAGTGGACTTGATGGTATTCTGTTGTACACATATGGTGATTCTAGCAATGGAAGAAATTATAACAATAAGGTGGAGCCAGTGGCCACTTGACACTTTTGGGGCAGGGAGGGGATGAGTAGTTGAAATACAGGGGCTTCTTTGGGATTTGGAGGTTGTCCTGAGTACCGTTGTGGTAACGGATGTAGGCCATTTTAAATCAGCACACACCATTCAGAACTGTGTGGGAGAGAGTGTGGTCTATGATGTGAACTGTGGTCTATGGTTGGTGGCAAGGCCCCATGATGTGTAAGTCCATTGAGGGTGGTGGGCCACACTTGTGGGAGATGTTTGTGTGGGATGTGGTGGGAGGTGTGGGAGGTGGGCAACATGGGAATCCCAGGGGGTTCTGTGTAATATTTTCGGTAATCTAAGCACCTCTTAAAATATATTTATATATTGTGAAAATTTTGATTTTTACCCACAATAAAAAATAAATAAATTAATTAATAAAAAAAAAAGAGTGGTGTAAATAAAATATAAAAATAAAACTCAAATGTTCAGGAATAAACTTAACCAATGATGTAAAGCATTTGTATGCAGAAAACTACAACCTGTTGTTAAAAGAAATAAAAAAGACCCAAATAACTGGAAGAACATTCCATGCTCACAGTTTGGAAGACTAGATATCATTAAGATGTCAGTTCTACTCAAATTAATATACAGATTCAATGCAAACCCGAAAAGAATCCCACCTGCATTTTTTAAATAAATGGAGAACATGATTATCAAATTTATTTGGAAGTGTAAGGGGTCCTGAATAGCCAGAAACATCATAAAAAGGAAAAGCAAAGTTGGAGGACTCTCATTTCTGGACTTTAATTTGTATTACCTAGCTAGAGTGGTAAATATAGCATGTTACTGGCATAAAGACAGACACATAGACCAATAGAACGTAACTGATGGCTCAGAAAAAGTCCCTCACATCTATGGTCAAGTGATTTTTGACTAGCCTGTCAAACCCACCCAGAACAGTCCATTCAACAAATGGTACTGAGAAAACTGGATATCCATAGCAAAAGAAGGAAGAGGACCCCTATCTCACACCTTATTCAAAAATTAACTCAAAATGAATCAAAATCCTAAATATAAAAGCAAGAACTATAAGGTTTCTAGAAGAAAATGTAGGAAAATATCTTCAAGATCTGGTGGTATGTGGTGGATTCTTAAAGGAGATAAGAGGAAGACTGAGATGGACTACTGATATTTAATGTATGTAGGAGTTTTAATTAGCTTTACTGTAAAAGTGTGGAAATGTACAGAGTTGATGGTAACACATTATAGTGAGTAACAGCGGGATGGGGATATGGCTGAAAATGGTAGTCTAGGGATGTAAATGCCAACTGACAGAAAGCTAGAGAATAATCTAGGGACTGTATAGCACAGTAAACCCAGAGGTGGATGAGAATTGTGGTTGATGGGCCAGATGTGAGAGTGTCCTTTGTGAGCTAGAGCAGAAGTACATCACTATTTCAGAATGGTGGGAATGTGGAGAAGCATGGTAAATGTACAACTGGAGTGACCTATGGACTGTGGCTAACAGTAATATAATATTCTTGCATCTATGCCAAAATATGTACAATGTTGATAACGGGGGAGTGGAAAATATGTGCCAAATGTACTCTGTGGACCTGGTAATAATCAGATGATATTATCTCATAACCTGTAACAAATATTCCACCACGGTGTGGTGAGTTGATGGAGGGGTGTTGTTTGGGAATTCTGCACATGTGCATGATTGTTTTGTAAGTTTACAATTTCTGTCATAAAAATATATTTAAAAAATAATAATAGGGTGGTTTTGGGGAAAAATACAACAAATGTAAGATAAGGACTATAATTAGTAGTAAGATTTTGACAATGTTCTTTCATAATGTGTAACAAATGTCTCAAGACAATGCAAGGTGTTGGTCAAGGATTGATGTATGGGACCCCTATATGATGTTCTGAATATTTGCTTTGTAAGTTCACAAATTTTACTATACACTTATTGTTTATATATGATCATTTTTAAATGATAAAAAAAAATAGGGTTGTTTGAGGTAGAATACTTTGATTAGTAGTAATATTTTGAGGATGCTCTTTAATCTTTAATCATTAGTTAAAAATGTTTAACAACAATGCAAGGTATTGGTGATAGAGTGAGGTATGAGAGCCCTGTATGTTGCTACGTATGTTTGTTTTGTAGGTTCACAACTATTACTATACACTTATTGTTTATGTATGTTCATGTATAAGTGTTATACTTCAATAAATTTTAAAAAATTAATAGAAGTGAGATCATACTTGTTTCTTATTTTGATTGGAGAAAAATTAAATTGCTGCATTTTGCAGTGACTCATTTACATGGCATTCTCAGTGTAGACTGCACTGAGAAATATATGTGGTGAAATGATGGAACCATTTCTCTCTTGGTCTCAGTTTAATGTTGAAAGAGTGAGCTAATAGGAGGCAATTTCAACTTTACTCCCTCATACCACTTCTCCCCCTCCCGACTATCAGTTTCAAGGATAGAAACTGCATTTGCAAAGTCAACTGATTCTTGATGATTTGGGCCAGTTCACTGTTTCCTCCATCTGTTTTGTAGACACTTTTGTGCCCATAATCTTAGCCTACTAGAAACCAGTTTAGGATGGGTATGATGGGGCTTCTGTGCTTTTTCTGTAAGAAATAAAACATGTAATTTAAGTGGGGAAAAAATAAAACACAATGAGAAAAAAAAAAAAAAACCCACAGTGAGATACTTTTTTTTTTTAATCCCTACTAGAATGGTTACTATTAAAAAAATAAATAAGACAAAATCTCAGTTTTGAAGAGGATGTGGAAAAATAGGAATACTCATTCACTGCTGGTGGCAATGTAAGTGGTGTAGCCCCATGTGCTAGTCAATTTGTGACTTTTCTTTTTGGAATAATGAAAATGTTCTAAAAATGACTGTGGTGATGAATGTACAACTCTGTGATTATACTAAAAGCCACTGATTGTATGGTGTGTGAATAAAATTGTTTTTATAAAAAGTCACTGGAGTCCCCATGAATGAACTCTACCTGGCCAATTGGAGCATCAAAATAAATAGTGGCAGCAATAGATTATAACCCATTACAACAAACCAAGAATCTATAATTACATACTGATAATAAATGAAGATATGAGTGAATGAGGAGATAAAGCTCTTCTTTAGAGTAGAATGCCAATAAATTAAGAAAAATATGGAATTGGGGAAAAATCACCATTTTTCAAATAACATACTAGTAATTGAATCAGACAGAAATCATTAAGGGTGCTCAAATCAGTGGATTAAAGTTTTTTTAAGGAGAGCTGGATATTGACATAATCTCAAAGTATCTCCACACAAATTACTTGTTAATCAAAATGGAGAAATAGTAACTTTACAATGGAGAGACCTGGCTGACACCAACTCAACCAAGTAATCGGAGCTAACACCACCAATAAAAGGACAGCTTGTGCTTCTGGATGTAATTATATGGGAAGGACACAATATCACTTATATGCTATTCCTGTCCAAAAATGCAATAGAGGCCAAGAGACCAATGAGGCAAAATGAAAACTAATGAATCTTCCTGAAGGGTATACAGAAGCGCTTTGTACTATTGTTACAACTTCTCGGTAAATTTGAAATTTTATCAATATAAAAGTTACAAAAATAAATCAAACAAGCAAACAAAAACAAGGCCTGCCTTTACCCACCTCTTTATCCTCTGTTTTCCCAGAACCCTCAATTCATATCAATATTTATACCCTATTGAGACCCTGCTGTCCTCTGAAGTCACCATGCTTTGTTTTATTTATATACAACTTGCTTCACCTATGTGGAATAGCCTACCCTTCCTTTCATTGCAGTAATTCCTATTCATTCTTTCAAACCCATGCCAGGTATTCCCTTCTCTGTGGGGCTTTCCCTGGCAGCCCCATGGCTGAGTGTCCCTCCCATGTGCTCCCATACCACATACTATGCCTTCCTCTTCCATAGTTCCAGTCATACTGTTCCATTGTCAGAATCTCCTACTAGACAGTGAGCACCTCATCTTATAGGCCTTCATATACCCAGCCCCTGCTGCCACAAAAAAATTGATGAATGCACGGTAGAATGAATACCCTCCATTAAGCAAAATATCAGCATCAAATTTTGTATATATATCTCTGTGAATATTCTCACTGTCCTGATTTTGTGATAATCAGGGTAGGCTAAACATTCACTCTATTAGAAACCATGCATGTGTCCCCAGACCTAGTTTTTCTCCATAGGTCTGGTTCTTAGAATGCTGGGGATAAACTAAGCCTGATTTATTATATGACCATCCTGTATGGGAAAAGACTGTAACTCTGGGTATCTTTGGTCAACCTTAAGAGATATAGCAGGGGGATGGATGTGGCTCAAATTGTTGACCATCCATCTCCCATATGGAGGGACCTGTGTTCAATCCCCGGGACCTCCCAGTAAAACTTTAAAAAAAGAAAAATATAGAAGGCGCGTGGGCCACCAGGCCCCATGCACGGATACGCCATCAGGTCCTATGAGCAGGTATGCCGCCAGGCCCCACGCGCAGGTGAGCTGCCAGGCCCCATGAGCCATGCAGCAAGATGATGACATAACAGGAGAGTGACACAAGGGAAAGCCAAGACGAGACGCACCAAAAAACCAGGAACTGAGGTGGCGCAGGCTTTGGGACACCTCTCTCCCATATCAGAGGTTCTGAGGATCGAATCCCAGTGAAGACAGGAGGAGAAGGATGAGAAGAGGGGGCAGGAAATGGACACAGAGAGTTGCCCAGTGAATGGACACACACACAAAAAAAACAGCAAAAACAGCAGGGAGGAGGTAAAAATGGATAAAAGTAAATAAATAAATAATCCTTAAAAAAAAAGTGTAGGGGAGTAAGATATGGACTATAAGTAGTAATACTTTGACGATGCTCTTTCATAATTTAACAAATATTTCACAAAAAATGCAAATTATTTGTGGTGGGGTGATGTGTGGGAGCCTTCTATGATGTTATGCATGTTTACTTTGTAAGTTCACAATGTTTAGTGAACACTTATTGTTTATGTATGTTCATGTATGAATGATACACTTCATTAAATTGTTTAAAAAGTTTTTTGTATATATCTCAGTGCATCTTTTGAGAATGAGAAAAGAAAATTGCTGAGTTCATATATTCCCATGATTTTCCATTCAGTATATATTACCAGAGCATATTTTATATGTGCTGCATTGTATTGATGCTGAGAATCCTTTAAAAATGCTATTTTATGACAGAAAAAGAATCATTTTTTTCTCTCCCACTTTCTAAGGAGGCTGACTTAACAACTGGGGTGGTATTTTTTTGGTGAACACCAATCACCTTCCTGCACTGTCCTTATATTTGAAGTATGAATTAAGCAATGGGTGTGAGTGGGCTGTGGCAGAGTTGGATTCCTCTGCAAAAGGAAACAGAGATGTAGAGAACCTGGCAGAAAGGTCTGTGGAGTGGGGCTCATGGGGCTAGTGGCTGCCCATTGGTAAGGGTAGGAGTGAAAATGACTACCCAGTGACTTACAGAGAAACTGAAAGGAGACACAATGGGGAGAAAGGACATTCTGGTACATAACAGATGCTCTATAAAATTTTGCTGAATGAATGTATGAGAGTGTGATGTGTATTTGAAATTAAATTATGTATACTATGAAAACCCTTCTTCACCTTTGCCACAAAATCTTCAGTAAGATAGCTACTTTCTTTAATGCTTGGTAGAGCAGATTGGAAATGGGGAGGTAGAAAAAATTGCTGAGCAAGAAGGAAGGGGTGAGGAGAAGAGGCTACACATAAGGGCTGCTATCAGCTCCATTGGGGGTCATGATTCATACAGTTAAACTCAGCTAGTAGGCATAAATACAGCCAGAGTGATTTCTTTAATAGCTGATATCCTTTCTGGTGGGTCAGGGCCTGTACTGTCTACCAGGTGTTAAATAGTTTGAATGTCTCTGGTAATGATATAGTAGAGTAAGCATGATTATAATAGGATATTAAAAGAAGTATCTTGCCCAAATTAAATCAGAAGATGAGACATATTCATAGAAAAAGCTATCTGGGAAAAAACAGTTATTTAAATGAGCCAGATTAGAGTTGCCATCAATAAGCATTCCTGGTGTTCAAAAGTTTCATGAAATGGTGGGACCAGTGGTGTGAGGGGCAGGGTCATTTTACAAGCTCATTGTTTACGAAGATAAGTGTTTCTATGAATATATGTTCCAGATTATTATTACACATTCAGTTCTGTCAAACACATGCTCATTAAGGAGCTTGGATATGCTGAGCATGGAGGCTCTACCCCAAAAGAGCTTGTAGTCTAGAAGAATGAATTAATATAGAAACAAATAATCTAATATAAACATGCATTCGATCATAAAAATGTCAGTGCTTTTGAGTTTTAAATTATTCAGATGATACCAAAATAAACCAAGTCATGGAAAGAAAATTTAAAAAGAAAAGAAAAACCTCACTGATGTCCTAAATAAAGACAATATAGAGTATAATACTATTAAAATACAGGTATATAGTCAAGAGTTCTACCTTGGAGCGTTGATTTGAGGGTCTGAATGCCTAGGTAGAAGCTTTGACTTAGTCTCTATCTAAAGGCCTGAACTTGAGTAGGTCACTAAGCCCATCTGAATATCACTCCCTCTTTTTAAATAATTAATGGGGTGGTCAAAATCAGGGATTTCAAAAATTCTGCAAAAAGGCCCTATGGTATGAGAGGGCATCTATTGCATAGGATCCTGTCCCCACCTCTTACTCTGTAAACCAAAGCAGCTCCACTCTTCTGTATTCTCTATACTGGAATTCTCTTTTGTTTGAAATGTTCTGCCACTTAAAAACAGAACTAGATTTACTCTAAGTCATGTTCTGGATCATAAAAGACCCTGATATTTGAGTAAAACAGCCAGGTCTGAAAATTTGTTAAAGTGTAGATGAAAGCTCTACCTTGTCTTTGAGATACATCTCTATAAACTCCTAAGGAAATCCTGTTGGGTTGAGATTTATGCTATACTATATATTTCCAAAATTTCCTCAGACGTTCATACTCACTATTTTTCTCTGCTAAGATTAAAAATCTCTATTGCTCCTTTCTAAAATTTCAACCAGTTAACAGCCAGGATTTCGTGCAAGTAAAATCCAATTAACATATTTAATACATTCATCAACTATTAACTTAATTAGAACATTCAGCAAATTGCCATCACGGTACCCAAACCTGGCTGAGTTCCTTGAATACTTTGGGGAAATCACAATTACAACATAGACATGGTTTGTGTCTTTAGGGACCTAAAATTGGAAGGAAGGAAAAAAAGAAAGTTTTTTTCCTTTCTTTTCATTCTCAAGTAATTTGGAAAAGCTGGCTTCCTCCTAAGAGACTCAGGCCGCCAATGGGCTTCCCCAGTGGCCAGAACAATTCTTTCCATCTCCATGCATATATTTCATATTTCTTTGAAGACCACTGTTCCCTTAGCTTGGATAGTCTCTCTTATTTACTAATCATTAGCTCATCATTTAAAAATCCAGTCTTGGTTAACTCATGCTATGTTAGGCAGGGATAGTTTATGAAAATGCACTTAGTTCTTATTTTAAGGTGAAGTCTTGTAAAATAACTGATACATGTTTTCCCACCTGTTTAAACCATGGTCATTACATACATCACTAATTAACTGCTGCACTGTTTCCCTCTGCATTTCTCCAAGATGTAATCAATATCTGAACTCACTCTTACCCTTCTTTTCTAGTGTCTTTTGGAAGACTAAGATTGATCACTTCTACCACAAAAATATAGAGACTCAAATTCCTCCCTTGATCCCATGCCTGGATTCTCCCCTTCCTTTTCTATCTCCCTAAAAATCATTAGATTTTTGTTGTTGATGCTTAAAACAAACTTCACAAATCTAGTTTGAATCAAGAAGAAATCAGCACATTGTCACAGCTCCAACCTAGCAGCAGGTACTATAATTAAGCCCTCCCTTTTCCTTATCAAACCCTCTTCTAAACACTTCCCCTAAACTCTTCCTACTAACTGCCCTTTTCCAGGGATATCCTTCTCCTTGAAAGCTTAAATGTAAGCAATTACTTTATCCAGAATAAGCCAAGTGTCAACATTGCCTCTGCTTTATTTTATTTTTCCCCTCTCCTTGGAATAATTACAGCTGTCAGAGGCAACTATTAAAGTAAGTAGGATACAGGGAGCTGGGATTAGGTGACTAGCTTGTTTGCGCTCTGCTGGGTCTTCCCAGTTGCCACACATGAGGGCATGTGATCAGTTAAAGTCTTAGGTCCCTTTCACTTAATTCTTCATATATGGATGAAATTAAAGGTTTCAGCAACAGTGAGAAAGGTCCTCAGGTATGAAGCAGAAATGGGAATTCTCTTCTTTTCTGAACATTAAAACCAGCTCCTTTAGTTTACCAGGTTGGTGGAGGTTGGACTATGATCTTTGAAGCACTGGGCAAGTTGGGGAGGGGGAAGGGATTAGACAAGGCACACATTTTCCTAACTCTGGGTATTCCCAAGGAAGCAATTTGGCTCTGTCCCTGAAAACAGATAAAGTCGGGTGGAGGGTCTCAGCAGACACATGAATTATTGGGATATCTCTGGATTCCAGAGTAGAGCCTGCAAATGAATGGCTTCTAAAGGATTCTTTTTTTTTTATAACTAAGCAATTTTCCTTATTTCTTCCTGAGATCCTGAAATATCTCTTTCTACAGAATTGACCCCAGAATCCAGAGGGAACTACAACTTCAGGAGAAATGTGGGAAAATCACTAGGACTGTGTGCTACCCCCCAAACTGGGGGGCCTGTGGAAGTCTGACCCTCTGTTGTTTAACATTAATTTAATGACCCTACCCCCTGTATCTCTTCACTAGGAAATTGTTGTGTCTGCCCTGAAAGCATACAGGAAATAAAATAGAAGTGGGACAGGAACATGGGTTTCTTGATTTGTAATTCAGTGCCATCTTACTACACCAAGACCCCAACCCCACCCCATCATGTAATACTCAGCATAGGCATCAGGTTCCAAAGAAGGGGATGCAAAGGAAGGGCCTAGGTATAAAAGAACTGAACATTTTTTCCACCTTTGTCATTTTTCTGAGATCGCTCACTGAGGATAGATACTCAGAGTCTGATTTGGGGGAGACTAGAGCATGAAAAAGAATTCCTGGGAAAGCTCAGTCCCATCATAAATAGGGGTATGGATGAATGTGGCCTCAGCTTGTAGACCCATTAGTTGCTGTGGTTCAGACTCATCTGAAAATGGTAGAAGCACAGTTGGGGAAGTCAAACAAGAGTAGAAGATTTGTGCATGAAATCTCATCCAGACGAATCCATAAAGCAAATGGGCTCAGTCCATGTCTGGGTCAGACATTGCCTATGGATTACAGACTGCACTTTCTTCTGTTAAATTTAATGTAGCCTCAGAATCTTTCTCAATACAGAACTGCATCAGCCAGAGTCAATGGATTGGAGCTACCACATGAGATAAAAAATATTTACCGTCTCTGCACCCAGACTTCTTCATCAGAGGGAGGAAGTCATTTTGAATATGGCCCAGTGTTTAGTAATGAAATTTTTTCAGGGTCTTGTCCCCTATAAAAGACCCACAGATAAATAAGTATGGAACAGGAGATATCCAAACTGGGGATATTATTTTCACAAAGTCACATATTGTCGTTCATTGCCTTTTGTATCACACTACAGTGCCCTCAGGAATTCTGTGTAATAAGGATGCAATGGCCTACAGTTAGAATAGGCTAGAATAGGTATAAAAGGAAAACACACAGCAAAAATTTTATATTACATGATTTGTTTCATTTTGCCTCTTTGAATTTAAAAGAAATTTATAGAGGAAGAAAGTATATAAGATACAAAATATTTTTCAGTGGGTAGTCCTTTCCAGCAGAAAATGCAAAAAAGTGATTTATAAATTTAAAGTATTATTTATAAAAAGTACTTACTACAATTACTGGTCTAGGTATACCTTTAAAATTCTGACTTACTATCAAGAGTCCAGGCAAAGAAACTAGTAGACAGTAGATGTTTAATGGGAAACTGATAAACTCTTCCATGTGATCAATTTAGCTGAAATAAATTTAACTCCATTTAATCCTCTTGTTCTGAGAAGGTAGAATTAGAAATTCAAACACAATCCAAAGAAAGAAATAAAACTGGCATGGCATTAATGTGAAATATCATCTACTGCATATTTGATGAAGAGCCTAGCCAGAATGATACAGGGAGGAGACAATGATGAGGCAATTTCTGAGGGCAAGCACATAGCAAACATGCCACCATCCTCATCTCCCACACACATCACAGACATTACAAATTAATCATAGTGCTCTTTTTTTTTAAAAAAAAAAAAAAAAAGAATTTGTGTAGCCTCAGAGTCCTTCTCAATAAAATAATCCAGACTACTACCAAAGGTCAATTCGACTTGACAAATGAGAAGAGACCTATTTGCAGGAAGTTAAGGGATAAAGACATCTGTCTTCTAATCCCAGCTTGGCCACTAACATACTCTGTACCATGGACAACTTCCTTCTCCTCTCTAGTTATTAGTTGCCCCATAAGTAATTTGAAGACAAAAATCCCAATATTGCATAAATTAGTATCACTGTACTTTTTTTTTTTTCTTCTGGAAGGAACCTTAGTGATCTGGTAAAATTACCAAGCTCCCAGTACAAGATATCTTTCTTTACTGAGAGGAAGGGGATCTCTGATAACTTTGTAAAGTTATTTTAAATTCAAATAGTCAAAAAAGCAGAATATAGCATATTACCACTTCCTTTATTTCATATTCTAGCCTGTTCTAATTCTAGCCCATTGCATCATTGTTGAAGAAAATTCCTTGGAGCTTTACAGAAGGATACAGGGGATGCTGAGCCAAATCTGGAATCTTGGGTTTGGCTGTATGACTTTGTTAAAATAATTTTCCCTCTGGGATGTTGCCTATTCCAAAATTACCTAACCCTATGCTATGTGTACATGTGTGTGTACGTGTGTGTGTACATGTATGTTCCACACTCTCAGCTCCTAAGAGAGATGCTCTAGTCTACCACAGGACCAATGAGCAGCCAGATTATCTTTCTCCCTTGCAAATCTAAACTACAATTCATAGAAACAGGAGCCAAAACATGGAAGGTTCTTGGGTGGAAAAATTTCATGGACACATGATTTGGTAGGCCATGTTGCTTTATGTTAAAGATGAGTAGACAGAGATAAGTGGTCAAGAGAGCAGAACAGAGGAAGAGATGTTATATTCCTAAGGACCTTTAAGAGACAGAGCTATTTGCATATATTTAAAATATATAGTTTTTATTGCAAGTTTCATTGAGACTTTGAGGGGCTTCTTCTCCTTTCCTTGGATTCTTTGAGGTCTGTAACCTTACCATGAATTATCTTTTGTTTTGGCCAGCTTGAATGGATGTCTGCTCTTTGCAGCCAAACTGTGATCTGTAAAATTGGGGAGGAATGATGAAGGAGTGACCTAGTCTAAGAGATCTTTTAAGTCACTTTCATTAATCCATACCTGTTCATTTCCATTACAACAAGCCCTGTTCTCCATCCTGAATCTAGCTTGATTTCAGCCAATGAGTCCCTTCTGGGAAAGTTCCTTGCCCACAGCATCATCCTTCTTATCCATTCCATTTTTAGAGCATATAGTTGAGTGTTGTGTGAACCCTCACCTTTTCTTCCATTACGAGCTTCCCTTTGATTCCAGTTTTCCTACTACCACTGATCCATAAGACTGCTCCTCAGACCCTCCTCTGTGCTTACCTCTTTTATTTCTTTGCTATCTTCTCCTGGAATCTTTTCCTCAACAGATTTATCAGTGTCAGCTTAACCTTTCATGTACTCAAAAGACCCTTAAAAACTGACACATTTCTAAGAAACCCTGCAAGTATAGCTGACTCAAGCAGCTTCCCGAAATGATCAAAGGTACAGGCTCTGGGGACACATAGACTTTGATTTTACTCTCAATTCCTCCATACACAACCTAGGAAAAGGTACATAACCACTCTGAACCTCAGTTCTCTATTGTTTAAAATGAAGTTAAATCAGATCACACATGTACTTAATTAGCACAGTTCCTTAGATATAATAATCACTCTATAAATGTTTTCTTCATCATCCAAAGCTCAGCATGCTCCTGTTCTGCTTCTAATGCCTACTCATTGGTTATGATGCAGCTCAATCATTTCAATCATCGTATCCTCCAGTGATCCTTCTCTGACTTTCTTACTTCCTCATTTATTTTCTGAGTATAGCATTTAACATATTACAAATTGATAGTTAATGTATGTTTTTCTCCATGTATGTGAAATACTTAAGCAAGGAAATTATTATGAAGTACTTTTGATTTTAGCTCCTAAATATATCTCAAATCCTACTCTCTTAGCTTGTGACCTCCACTGAGATAACTAGTTGCTGAATTAAATTAATTAAAGGTCATAAAAGGTCTCTCTCAAATAGGTAGCCATACCTAAACAGGTACACAGAAGAAGTTAAATGGAATGACAGAAGCCAATGTCCAGCCAGGATCACGCAAATATAAACCTAGAAATGAGAGATTCTAGTAGAAGGCTGAAAAGCTTTAAAGACTCCAAAAAAGGGAGTTAGCTCTGTTATGGGGTTACCATTTCCTAGATGGATAACTCTTTTTAATTATATAACTCCCCAACATTTTATTGAATAGAAGTCCATCTTCTCAACAGCACACACAGTTGTTAGTAAAAATTTTAAAACCATTCAAGCTGTCTCATCCTTCGTCCCCCTCACATCCCTCTAGACACTTGAAGTCAATGCTCTCTTATCAATTTATTCTTCTTGTGAACCTTTGCAATGCTACCAGGTCTATCAGATTATACCAGAAATAATTAGAATTGATGGGGAAGTATAACAGGTAGGATTCCAGGCAAGGACAAAATGTCTCTTTAACAGGGGAAATGGAAGAGTGCTAAGAGTTATGTAATAGGATACTGGAATCTAAATGAAATGCCACAGGACATCTAATGGGCTGTTCCTTGATACCTGGTCCCATTGCTGACCTCCAAGGGGAAAGTAAATGAAATTAGCGGACTCTAAATTTAGAGAAGATTGAAGGAAATCCTCTTCTACACAATGTACTATTATCTACTGGGCAAGGTATTAGTGAAGCAAATTGAAGCAAGAATAATTTGGAAAAGGATTAGGTACATATATGAATAAGAACAGCTTGTACAGTTACTAGCAAGGATAACAATTACATGGCCAATTAAACTCCTGGTGTTAGTGTATGCAATGAGCTCATGCTGGGGTCAGAGAAAGAACTATCTACCAGAATAATACAGTAGCATCCAATTTTCTAGATGTATTCTCAGGTCTTCCTTTAACTAATTCCTCTGAAGAATCTAAGAAGGAAACAGTTCAGTTTGCTATAGGATGAGTTACATTACTTTTATGATTGCATTTTAGCATCTATAAGAAGTGGAGTTACATACCCAACAATACAATGCAATAGCACTGGCGTTTATAATTACCCATGTGGTTAGCTTTTTGGAAGTCTTTATTTCTTTATGCCACTTCAAAACCACTGTCTAGTGTCATTTCCTCTCAGTCTGAAGAACTCCCTTTAGCATTACTTGTAGGTCAGGTCTAGTGGTAATGAACTCCTTCAGCTTTGGCTTATCTGGGAGTATCTTAATCCTGCCCACATTTTTTAATGGAATTATACAATATATGGTTGTGGTACAATGAAAAACTTGGCTAGCCTCTATCCTCGGTCCTTGTGGAAGCAACCTCTGAATATTTGGAATATCCTATAATAGGAGTGTCCTTTGTACTTCATGGTGGGCCCAGGACCATACCTGATCTGGCTCATATGCTCCGAAGACTGCAAGGAGAAGCTAGTAACACCTGTTGAGTTAGGGTGGGGGCTGGTCCCACCAGAAACACCAACCATGTAATTAGGGGGTCTGGGATTTGAGCCAGGTCTTATCAACCCACCTTCCCAGCCTCTGAGATGTGAAAAGATCTCCTTCATTAAAAAAATAAAAAGTCTCACTGGATATAAAGTTCTTGATGGCCAATGGTTTTCTCTCAGTATTTTAAATATTTCAACACACTGCCTTCTGTCCACCATGGTTTCTGATGGGAAAAAGCACTTAATCTAACTGGTACTCCCTTGTACATAACATCTTGCTTTTCTCTTACAGATTTCAGATCTCTCTCAAGTAGTACCAAAGGGGGCTGAGGTAGCTAAATTAATTTCAGATAAAACAGACTTTAAGTAAAAAACTATTATGAAAGACAAAGATGGTCATTATATACCGAAAAAGGATCAATTCAACAAAACATGTAACACTTATGTATTAGTCACCAAAGGGCTGCTGATGCAAAATACCAGAAATCTGTTGCCTTTTATAAAGGGCATAAAGTGTAAGTTACTTCCCTCACCAAAGGCTGTTGCCATATGTTGGAGCAAGACAGCTGCTGATGACTGCAAGGGTTCAGGCTTATTCTTCCTCTTAAGGCTCCATGGTCCCAGCTTCTTCCAATATCAGCTCTAGGCTGGGATAAATCTCATCTCTCTCCAAGGGCTCATTTCTCTCTGGCCTCAACTGCTTTATTCTCTCTACAAGGCCAGCTGTAAACTATCAGGCGAACAGCTCATCTCTCTTCCTGGGGCCTCTGCAAAGTGATTGTGTAAAAAAAAAATAACGATAATAAAATACAATCCTGAAAAGGACTGCTCAGGGGGCAGGCGGGGGCGGCTGTGCCTGCCCTGGCTCAGTGGTGGCTCAGGTGGCTGCTTGAGGCTGCAGGTGGGTCTAATGGACTTCAGTTAGCAAGTATTCAGAGTGAAACTTCTGAATCCAATACAATCTAATGTACCCAGAGAAACAGACCAATTTACAAACATAATCCAATATCTATTTTTGGAATTCATAAACAATATCAAACTTCTGCAACTTATAAATATATATGCCTCTACCAGCAGAGCCCTAAAATATATGAAGAACATATTGACAGATTTAAAGGGAGAAATAGACAGATCGACATTAGCAATAGGAGACTTTAATACACCACTTTCAATAATGGATAGAACATATATAGAAAAAATCAGAAAGGAAATAGAAGAATTGAACAATACTCTAAGCCTACTAGACTTAGACATATATAGAACACTTCACCCTATAGCAACAGAATACCACTTCTTCTCTATTGCACATAGATCATTCTCCATGATGAGGAAAAAAGAGAAAACTAAAACCAAGTTTAAAAGAAGGAAGGAAATAAAGATTAGAGTGGCGATAAACAAAATGAATAATATAATAGAAAGAATTAACAAAGCCAAAAGTTGGTCCCTTGAAAAGATCAATAAAATGGGCAAATGCTTAGCTAGACAGATGAAGAAAAAAGAGAGAAAAAGAATTAAAATCATAAATGAAAAGGGGGACATTACTACAAAGCCCACTGAAATAAAAAGAACTATAAGAGAGTATTATGAACAACTATATGCCAATAAATTAGAAACTAGGACAAATTCCTAGAAACACACAAATTACTTGCATGGACTAAATAAGAAATTGAAGCACTCAACAAACCAATAACTAAAAAAGAAATTGAGTCAGTCATCAAAAAACTTCCAACAAAGACAAGTCCAGGATTAGATGACTTTAGAAGGGAATTCCATCAAACATTCCAAAAACATTTAATCCCAAACCTGCCCATGCTTTTCCAAAAATAAATGAAGAGGAGGAAACACTCCCTAATTCAATCTACAAGGCCAACACCACCCTCAACCAAAGCTAAATAAAGATACTACAGAAAAGAAAATTACTAACCAATATGCCTTATGAATAAACATACAAAAATTCTCAACAAAATACTAGCAAACTGAATCCTACAGCACGTTAAGTATAATACACCATGTATAATATGATAAATGACCTAGACCTAACAGACATATACAGAACATTGTACACGGAAACAACAGGGTATACATTGTTCCCAAGTGCACATGTATCATTCTTCAGAATAGACCATATGTTGGGTCAAAAAACAAGTCTCAAGTTTTAAAAGATTGAAATTATACAAAGCATCTTCTATGATGATAATGGAATGAAACTGGATTTCAGCAATAGGTGGAGAACTGAACAATTTGAAAAAAAAAAAAAAAAAAGAAAGTTAAATAATACACTCAAAAATTAAGCATAAGGTTTCAGAATGAACCACCTACCACCAGGTCTAAAAAGGTTTTCCTATATTTTCTTCTAGGAGCTTTATGTTCTAGCTTTTATATTTAGGTCTTTGATCCATTTTGAGTTAATTTTTGTATAAGGTGTGAATTAGAGGTCCTTTTTCTTTCTTTTGGCTATGGAAATCCAGTTCTCCAGCACCATTTGTTGAATAGACTGGTCTTACTCAGCTAGGTGGGTTTGACAGGCTTGTCAAAAATCATTTGACCGTAGATATAAGGGTCTTTTTCTAAACATAAAGTCAGTTCCATTGGTCTATGTGTCTATCTTTATGCCAGTACCATGCTGTTTTTACCACTATAGCTAGGTAATATGATTTAAAGTCCAGAAGTGAAAATCCTCCAACTTCACTTTTCCTTTCTAAGATGTTTCTGGCTATTTGGGGTCCCTTTCCCTTCCAAATAAATTTTCTAATTGTGTTTCCATTTGTTTAAAAAATGCTGGTGGAATTTTTATTGAGATTGCATTGAATCTGCATATCAATTTGGGTAGAATTGGCATCTTAATATGTAATCTTCCAATCCATGAGCATGGAATGTTCTTCCAATTATATAGGTCTTTTTAAAAAATTTCTTTTAGCAATGCATTGTAGTTTTCTGAATACAAATACTTTACATTCTTGGTTAAGTTTATTACTAAATATTTGATTCTTTTAGTAGTTATTGTAAGTGGAATTTTTTTTTCCTGACTTCCCCCTCAGATTGCTCATTACTAGTGTAAAAATCAGTGCCACTGATTTTTGCATATGTTCTTGTATCCTAACACTCTACTGAAATTGCTTATTAGCTCTAGCAACTTTGTTTCAGGTTTTTCAGGATTTTCTAGGTATAGTATATCATCTGTGAATAGCAAAAATTTTACTTCTTCCTTTCCAATTTGGATACCTGTAATTTCCTTTTCTTGCCTGATTTCTCTTGTTAGAACCTCTCACACTATATTGAATAACAATGGTGACAGTGGGCATCCTTGTCTTGTCACTGATTTCAGTGGGAAAGCTTTCAGTCTTTCAACATTGAGTACAATGTTAGCTGTGTGTTTTTTCATATATGGCCTTTATCATGCTGAGAAAGTTTCCTTCAATTCCTATTTTTTGTAGTATTCTTATCAAGAAAGGATGCTGTATTTTGTCAAATGCCTTTTATGTGTCAATCGATAGGATGATATGATTTTTCTTTTTGGATTTATTAATGTGGTGCATTACACTGATTGATTTTCTTGTATTGAACCACAGTTGCATGACTGCTATCAAGCCCAGTTGATTGTGATGAATAATTCTTTTAATGTGTTGTTGGATTCGATTAGCAAGTATTTTGTTGAGGATTTCTGCATCCGTATTCATTAGGGGAATGGGTCTGTAATTTTCTTTTTCCATAATATCTTTACCTGGCTATGGTATTAGGGTGATATTGGCTTCATAGAATGAGTTTGGTAGTGTTTTTTCTTGTTCAATATTTTGGAAGAGTGAGCAAGATTGGTATTAAATCTTCTATGAATGCTTGGTAGAACTCACCTGTGAAACCATCTGGTCCTGGGCTTTTCATTTTTGGGAATTGTTTGAGGACTGTTTCAATTTCTTCACTTGTGATTGGTTTGTTGAGGTCTTCTATTTCTTCCTGGGTCAGTGTAGATTGATCATATATCCCTAGGAATTTTTCCATTTCATCTACATTGTCTAGTTTGTTGGTGTACAGTTGTTCATAGTATCCTCTTATGATCTCCTTTATTTCTGTGGGGTCAGTAGTAATGTCCCCATTTTCATTTTTTATTCTATTTCTTTGCATCCTCTTTCTCTTTTCCTTTGTTAGTCTAGCTAAGGGTTTGTTGATTTCGTTCATCTTCTCGAAGAACCAACTTTTGGTTTTGTTAATTTTCTCTTTTGTTTCTTTTTACTCAATTTCATTTATTTCTGCTCTGATCTTTGTTATTTCATTCCTTCTACTTGCCTTTGGGAATAGTTTGCTGTTCTTTATCTTTTCCTCCAGTGGTGTAGTTAAGCCATTGGTTTTAGCTCTTTCTTCTTTTTTAACATAAGCATTGAGGGCTATAAATTCCCTTTAAGCACTGCCTTTGCTGCATCCCATAGATTCTGATATAATTTGTGCTTGTTTTCATTCGCCTCAAGATATTTATTGATGTCTCTTGCAATTTCTTCTTTGACCCACTAATTATTTAAGAGTGTGTAGCAGTTTGATATTATTTATGAATTCTCAAAAGAAGGATTATGTTTGTCAATTGGTCTGTTCCTCTGGGTGTGATCCCCTTTGATTGTATTAGATTCAGCTGAGATGTTTTTGGTTAAATTATGTTAAGATTAGGGCTTTGATTTGACCATGTCCCTAGGGTGTAACTCAGGGTTGATTCCCCACCCCTTTGGTGGGCTATATGAATGGACACTCACTCATGAAGACACACAGAAGAAGATACAAGCGAAGAGAGAGCTCCATGAATGCCAGAGGAGAGAACTTTGCCATGACACAGAAGGGGAGAGAACTTTGATCCTGCATGGAAGAGAGACATGCCCTATGCCAGCCTGTAGCTGAGAGAGACGAAAGCTGAACCCTTGCAGAGATCAGCAACCATCTTGCTTTAACATGTGGCAACTGACTTTGGTGAGAAACCAACCTTGAGTTTGACTCTTTAGAGCCTTGTAGCTGTAGGCTTTTACCTGAAATAAATATCATTTATAAAAGCCAACAGATTTCTGGTACTTTGCATCAGCACCTCTTTGGCTGACTAACACAGTGTGTGTTGTTTAATCTCCATATATTTGTAAATGTTCACTTTTTCTTCCTCTTGCTGATTGCTAACTTTATTAAATTATAATCAGAGAAAGTGCTTTGTATAATTTCAATCTTGTTGAATTTATTGAGATCTGCTTTGTGATCCAGCATATGGTCTATCCTGGAGAAAGATTCATGAGCACTTGAGAAGAATGTAGATCTTGCTGTTTTGGGGTGCAATGTTCTATATATGTCCATTAGGTTTATCCATTTATCATACTATTCATGTTCTCTGTTTCTTTATTGATCCTCTGTCCAGATGTTCTATCTAATGCTGAGAGTGGTGAATTAAAGTCTCCAACTATTATTGTAGACTTACCTATTGCTCCCTTCAGATTTACCAGAGTTTGTCTCTTCTATCTTACGGCATCTTGGTTAGGTGCATATACATGTATGATTGTTATTTCCTCCTGGAGAATTGCCCCATTTAGTAATATACAATTTCCTTCCTTGATTTCAAAAATAGTTTTGCTTTTAAAGCCTGTTTCATCCTATATAGCTACTCTAACTTTTTTTTTTTTTTTTTGGTTACTGCATGCATGGATTATCTCTTCAAAGCCTTTCACTTTTAATCTTTTGGTATCCTTGGGTCTAAGGTGAGTCTTTTGTAGACAGCACATAGATGGCTCATATTTTCTTATTATACTACCAGTCTGTGTCTTTTGATTGGGGAGTTTAATCCATTAACATTTAATGTTATTATTGTAAAGGCAGTTCTTATTTCACTCATTTTGATCTTTGGGTTTTATCTGCCATATTTTATTATCACCACTCTTTTTACACTTTTGGTTACTTTTACTGATATAATCATCATTTCTAGATTCTCTTCCAAGCTTCTCACTCCTGTCTTTATTTTTCAGGCTCCCCTTTAGCACTCCCTTTAGAATTTCCTGCAAAGCTTGTCTCTTGGTTACAAACTCTCTCAGTTTCTGTTTATCTGGGAATATCCTAAACTTTCCCTCTTTTAGAAAGACAATCTTGCCAGATATAAGATTCTACATCTAGCAGTTTTTCTCTTGCAGTATCTTAAATATATCATATCATGCCTTCTTGTATCCATGGTTTCTGATGAGAAATTGGTACTTAATCTTATTGAGTATCCCTTATATGTTATGCATCACTTTTCTCTTGCTGTTTTCAGAATTCTGTCTTTGGCATTCTGATTAGCATATGTCTTGGAGTTGGTCTATTCAGATTTATTCAGATGGTAGTACATTGTGCTTCTTGAACACAGATATCTATGTCCTTCAATAGGGTTGGAAAATTTTATGCCATTATTTCTTCAAATATTCCTTTGGCCCCTTTTCCCTTCTCTTCTCCTTCTGGGACACCCATCACACATATGTTTGCAGTCTCTTGCTCTCATTTAGTTCCCTAAGACCCTGTCAAATTTTTCCATTCTTTTCTTCATCTGTTCTTTTGCATGTTTGCTTTCTGAGGCCATATCTTCAAGCTTACCAATCCTTACTTCTGCCTTCTCAAATCTGTTCTTATATGCCTCAAGTGTATTTTTAATTTCATTTATTGTGCCTTTCATTCCCATAAGATCTGCTGTTTTTCTATGTATGCTTTCAAATTCTTCTTTGTGCTCACCCAGTGTCTTCTTAATACCCTTAATCTCTTTAGCCTTCTCATTGAATTTATTAAGGAGATTTGTTTGTACATCTATGATTAGTTTTCTCAACTCCTTAATGTCATCTGGAGGCTTGTCTTGTTCCTTTGACTGAGCCATATCTTCCTGTTTCTTGGTATGGGTAGTAATTTTTTGTTGATGTCTTTGCATCTGGCTTACTAAATGTATTTATTCTGAGTGTAGTTTCTCTCTTTTAGTTAGGCTTTCTTGCCCTTTCTCCCATGCTGGTTGTGTAGTAGGAGGCAAGGATATATTTGGTACTATAAGCTGTGGAGGCTGAAGCTACCTGCATTGCCCAAGGACTGATGAAACTTCTTCTACCTTTCTTCTCTGCTAGGGATAGGGACAGATCCACAGCCGTGTGTAATAATCCAAGTTGTGCAGGCCATGACCATCTGTAGTTGCCCAGAGAGACTGATGAAGCTTCACACCCCTTCCTCCCCTGCCTGGGTTGGGGATGGAGTTGCAGGTGTAAGGAACAATCTATACCATGCAGGTCCAAAATTACCACATTGGCCCAGGTAGACTGATGTAGCACTGTCCCCCCTCCTCCCCTGTCAGGGGCAGGGATGGACTCTCTGGAGTGCATGACTATCTAATCTACGTGGACCAAATGCACCTGCAGTTGCCCTGAGAGGTTGAGGGAGTACTGTCCCTTCTGCCCTTTAGGGGATGGGGATGGAACAACAGGGACCCAACAATTCAGGTGGTATAGGCCAAAAGTGCCTGCCATTGCCCAGAGAGGCTAAGGAACACCAATCCACTCCTATCCTCTTAATGAGTGTGGATGGATCCACAGGTGCCCAACAGTTTAGTCCCTGTAAGCTGGAAATACCTGCCATTTTCTGGGTAGACTGAGGAAATATCAGCCCCTTCCTATCCTATGGAGGGGGAGGGCAGGGGTGGAGATGGAATCAAAGGTGCCCAACAAACCAGTTTGTGTGGAACAAAAGCTCCTGCAGTTGCCCAGATAGGATGAGGAATCACAGCTCCTCTCTTATTCTATTGGGATACAAGGATGGAGGCCCAGGTGTCTGACTATTCAGTCTGTGGTAGCTGAAAGCACCTGCAGTTACCCAGAGAGGCTAGTGCAAGTCCTGCCAGCTTCCTCCCTGCTGGAAGTAGGGCTGGAGCCTAGGCTTGAGCTGCAGTCTTATCTGCATGGAAAGAAGCCAGTCCCTACTCTCACTGTGATTGTCAATCAACCTAACTTCCCCTCATGCTGGGGGCAAAGTTAAAATGGTAGTTACTGGCCTCTTTCCAAGTTGGACAGGTTCAAATTTTAGCTGTTCTTAGAATTATACTTTAGCCAGCTGAATTCACTAATCAGTAGCTAAAGTCAGTGGCCAACTGTCTCTTCCTCTCCCATTTTTGAGAAACGGAGCTTCTCACTCCAGCCACGGAATAGCTCCTGAGGTGGCTTGTGTCACCAGTGGAGTGTGAGCACAAGCCTCTGTGGCATGGAGTGTTCTACTCATGCAACCACTGTACTGCAAATGAGTAGTCTCCTCCTTCCATTCTTTCAAGGATGTTGCAAGATGCTCTTCTGCCTTTCTGGGCTCCACCAAACAGGTGCTTTAGATAGCTCTGAATGATTAATAACTGCCTTGTAGGACAAGCTGACTCTTGGAGTTCCTTACTCAGCTGCCATCTTCTATGGCTATTTTTTTTTTTTTCAGGAGGTACCAGGAATTGGATCAGGACCTCGTACATTGGAAGCAGACACTCAACCACTGAGCTACATCAGTTCCCCAATGAGATTTTTTTTTTTATTTGTTTGTTTGTTTTATTTTTAGGAGGTATGGGGATTGAAACTGGGACCTCATACATGGGAAGCAGGCACTTAAGCACTTGAGCTACACCTGCTCCCTGATAACTTATTTTTGCCAAAGGTGTGAAGACTACTTAGTTGGGAACAAATAATCTCTTCAACAAATGATACTAGGAAAACTGGGTCTCCATATACAGAAGATTGAAGGAGAACCCCTACTTCACACCATATACAAAAAATCAACTCAAAATGGATAAAATACTTCAATGATAGATCCAGAACTGTATAACCCCTAGAAAAAGATGGGAGGAAGCAGCTTCAGGATCTAGTGTTTGGCTATGGTTTCTTAAAATACATGTAAGACACAAGCAATACAAGAAAAACATGGATAAATGGGTCCTCACCAAAATTAAAACCTTTTCTTCATCAAAAAACTTTATCATGAAAGTAAAATGACAACCTACATTTGGAAAAAACTATTTGGAATTCACATATCTGATCAGGGTTTAATAACCAGAATATAAATAAAGAAATCCTACAACTCAACAACAAAAAGTCAAACAACCCAATAAAAAAAAATAGGCAAAAGATTGAACAGACATTTCTCAAAAGAAGATATGGAAAGTTCTAAAAAATACATGAAAGGATACTCAACATTATTAGCTATCAGGGAAATGCAAATCAAAAGCACAGTAAGGTACCATTTCATGTCCACTAGAATGACTTCTGTTAACAAAATAAAAATAGAAAATTTTAAGTGTTGGAGAGATGTGGAGACAGTTTGGCAGTTTCTCAGAAAGTTAAGTATAGAATTACCATATGACCCAGCAATCCTAATCTAAATATATACTCAAAAGAATTGAAAGCAGGGACACAAACACCATATTTACAGTGGCATTAATCACAATTGTCAAAAGATAGAGGTAAACCTAAGTGTCCCTCAAACAAGGAATGAATAAATGAAATGTGGTATGTACACACAATGGAATATTATTCAGCCATAAAAAGGAATGTCATTCTGATACATGCAATAACATGGATGAATCTTGAAGACATTATGTTGAATGAAATAAGCCATACACAAAAGGACAAATATTTTATGATTTCACTGGTATGAAATAATTAGAATAAACAAAGTCATAGAGTCAGAATCTAGAATATAGGTTACCAGGAATTGGGATGGAGGTAGGGAATATGGAGATAATGCTTCAATTTTACAGCATTTCTCTTGGGGATGATGGAAATATTTTGGCAGCAGATGGTAATGACAGTTGCACAACATTGTGAGCATAATAAGCAGCAATGAATTTTATATGTGTATGTACTTAAAAGGAGACATTTTAATTTTAAAAACACATGAAAAGTGGCATGAAGATGAAAAATATGGATATTTTATCCCCTATTCCCTGCTCCAATGTATTAATAAGTGAGAGACATTCCCAATTATTTCTATGAAGCAAACATAACTCTAATAAAAAACAGCTAATGATGATCACACCAAAAAATTAAGTATAAATTCTACCCATCAATATAAATATAGAAATACTAAATAAATTTAAAATACATCTAACCTAATGCCATCTTCAAAGAATAATATACCATGAAAAAACATTGATTTTTCAGGCATGCAATGATGGAATAATCTTAGAAAACTGATGAATGAAATTTTTCAATTAATAGATCAAAGGAAAAGTAGCATTATCTGAATGCAACACAAAGCAAAACTCAACACATGCTATTGCTGTTAATCTATGAAAATATCTTAGAAATATCATAGAAAAGCCCATGTTAATCTATGAAAATAATACTGCTATTTTAACCTGAAAAGGAAAATGTATTTAAAATTGACTGCCCACATTGTACTGAAAGGCAAAACTGCAATGACACCAAAAGAAAAATAAATAAATTTAATTTAAAAATGTAAAAAACCTTTCTATGACAGTACAGCTAAAATCTGAAATAAGAAAATAATGCAATCATCACAAAATCCCAATATTCTAGGCATTAAGAAAGGATATCAGAGTAGATAAATCAAGAAAGGACAAGACCATATTTTCATTATTTACTGAAATTCTGGCAATTCAAATGATTTGCACAATTGCCTAAGGGGAAATCAAATAAGTATTAAATCTTGCCAGAGTTTGGTAAGTTGACTGGTTATAGAAAAATGATAATACCTTATCTAGAATACTATAAAATTCCATAAGGAATTTTATTTTTAAAAAACTCCTATATATATATCAAAAATAGAAAATATATTGGACTAAATTACAAATGTGTTGGACTTATTAGATAGATACCTTTTGGTAGGGACATAAAAGAAGATTTGTAGAAGTAAAAAGAGATACCATGATTTGGGATGAAAAAGTTCATAATTTCACATATTTTAATTTTTCTCAAATCAATTTTTAAATTCAACACTATTGTCATCAAGTTTTTTTATATATAATGTAAGAAAACAATTATACATAGAAAAAATGATAAAGAGTAGCCAAGAAAATTTTCAAAAGGAAACAATGGTGGGTAACTTATACTACCAACTATTCAGAGTAGCCAGACAGATGAATGAAACAGAGTGAAATTTCTAAAAGAAACCTAAGTATATAAAATAATTTAAGATAAATGTGACATTTTAAATCAGTATTTAAAGGATGTACTGTTCAATAAATTGTGCTTGTATATTTAGTTATCGATTTCAGAAAATGGAAGCCAGATCCTTGTTTCACATCATATCCAAAAAAAAAAGTAATTTGCAGATGCAGAAGCCTTAAATGAAAAGAATAAAAAATAGCTACATAGAAATTTAAAAATCACAGGTTAAAAAAATATCCCAATGATGAATATTTAAAAGGTAATTTAAAAAGTGGGGTATTTGCATTATTAGTGCCTGGAAAAGAACATCACAAATAAAAAAGAATTTATACCTTGAAATTCAAAAATAGCCAAACCAGTAAAATATACCAGAAAATTACATTGTAGGCAATTTACAAAAGAAACAATAAAAATGCTAATAAACAGAAAGAAAAAAAAAAAAACTGCCCACCTTGATGTAAACAAAATAATGAAATACCATTCATTTTTAAATTAATTTTTTTTATTTTTAAAGAAGCTTTAGATTACATAAATGTTACATAAAAAATATAAGGGTGTTAGAGAAAAATGGCACTCACTGGGACAGGAAGTTTATCGGGAAGCTCTCCCATGGCAGGGGTCTGAAGAGAGACTTCAGTCCATCTCTAGAGGATAGCGGATATGGCTTTATACAGTACATCAATAGGCAGGCAGGAAACCCAGTATAGCCTGGAGCCAAATGGTGAGGGGGGTGTGGGCTAGGAGGTCTTGGAATGTGGGAGGGGTTGGTGGTGTTTGGGCCCAGAGGGATCAATGGCCTTATCTGCTCCACTTTGTTTATTCTTGGGAGGAGACAGGCTTTGATGGCTTGCTCAATTGGTCAGGTGGGTTATGCTAGAGGCTGCTTTTCATCAACCTAAGGCCACAGAGGCATTGAGTCACAGTCCTGTGACTTGTCAATCATTATAAACCTCATAAGGGGGAATCTCTAACAAAGGGATTCACATATGCCCTACTCCTTCCTTCTCCCCCAATTTCCCACATCAGCAACATCCTTCATTCCTGTGGTACATTTGTTACAACTGATGAGCACATATTGAAGCACTGCTACTCACCATGGATTAAGTTTACTTTATAGTTTATGCTCTGTCCTGCACAATTTTGTAGGTTATAGCACAGATCACTTATTCTTTATTTATCAGACTAAAAAGGATTAAAACATATTATCATGTGCTGGCACAGATACAGTGAATACAGTGAAAGACACATGCTTGTACACAGCTGATGGCATTTTATATTGCATCAACAACATTTATAATATGTGTAAACTTTAACCTAGTAATCGAAATGCAGGGAATTCTCCTAAGGAAATTACTGAGGATATATACGTAATTGTTCTTCATTGAGACATTTAATGAGAATTGTTTAAAACATTGAAAAATTGGAAACAAACCAAGTGTCCAACAATAGGGAATTATTAAACTATATCCTGACATACTAATATTACCATTTTTAATGATGTTGTTTAAGACAAAAAAGGGAAATATTTACACAAGACATTAAAGCTTTAAAATCATGTTACATGTCAAATATATATGGTTTGAATCATATAAAATAGTTAACATTCAAGTGTTTGAACTACAAAAATGGCTTTTATATGATTCAACATAGTAATAAATTATGTCTTTTTAATAACAAATACATATGCAAACGAATAGAATTCTAGAAGAGAAAAAATGTCTAAAATCCAATAATACGTGTCTTTGACTTTTGCATAATTGGGATTTCCCAGCCCTCCTTTTTTCTGTAGTTTATAAGTTTACTGTAAATTTTAATCTATTGTAAATGTATTTAACAGATAAGAAGCCATGGCAAGAATAGGGAGATTTGGAACCCAGGTGGAAATGTAAAATTGTTCAGCTGCTATGTAAAACAGTTTGGTAGTTTCTCAAAAAGTTAAATATAGAATTACCCTATGACTTAGTGATTTCACTCTTAGGTATGATATCCCAAAGAACTAAAAATAGGTACTCGAACAAATACATGCACAGGAAAAGAAAAGTCCATATAAAAATAGCACCAAATTACCTTTCCCTTTCCCTTTCCATGTCCATTGACAGAAAAGAGGAAGAACTGCCCTTTTTCTAGGGTAACATCTAGCCCAACTAATACACCATAGAATTTTTTTTGCCTTTTTTTATTTTTATTTTTTAAAGATACTGAGATTACATAAATATTACATAAAAAATATAGGGGATTCCCAAATGCCCCACTCCCTACCCCTCCCACACTTTCCCTTATTAATAACATCCTTCATTAGTGTGATACATTTGTTACAATTGGTGAACACATATTGGAACATTGCCACTAAGTGTGGATTATAGGTTACATTATAGTTTAAACTCTCTCCCGCACAATTTTGTAAGTTTTGACAAGATATACAATGGCCTGGATCTGTCGTTGCAATGTCATTCAGGACAATTCCAATGTCCTAAAAATGCCCTGGTATTACACCTATTTTTCCCTACTCTTTCCCCTCAGAACGTCCAGGGGCTATTACCTCCACATCAATGATGAACGTTCCTCCATTCCTAGAATGACAATAAGTCTATAGTAGAATACCAGTAAGTTTACTCTTGTCCATTGTTCATTCCCCAATCCTGAGGATTCTGGGATGGTGATGCCTACTCTGCCTCTTGAAAGAAGGCTTAGATCCCATGGGGCAGATGGATAAGACTATCTTGCTTACAGTTGTGGACTCTCTTTTAAGGGGGTGTCTTTTTTTCCAAGTCTGGTCCCAGGTCCAATGTGTTTTGTTCTCTTTTCACAATAATAGAACCAATGTGCTCAAAGGAACAAACCGTGGATGCCAAAATTCACTCCTGCCCCGTCTGTCATCACATGCACAAAGGTTACCACTGTTAATCATGAATGACTTAAAGTCTTCTTGAGAAGACATTTAAACACAACTGAATACAAAAACTTCCAAGAGAAGGCATTCAACATAGAAAATGCCCACCTAAAAGAGTCTGCCATTATAGATGTTTGTAGGTAGCAGCTCTGAACAGGTAATAATAGTGAGGCAATATATATATTTTTTTACATATAGGTCAAAAGGAAAGCACATTGAGTGTAGAATTGTCATTTTCTTCACAGTATAAATTATACAAATCCATTTTCCAAGACTATTTTTGTAGGAATAAACTCAAGCAAGAATTTACTACATAAATCCTTATATAAAGGACATTTAGTGATGTAACGATTTGTTCCTCAAAGTGAAGCCTGTGAATCAGCAGCATCAGCATCACCTGGAAGCTTGTTAGAAATGCAGAATATTGGGCTTCACCCCAGACATCCTAAATAAAAATCTTCATTTTAACAAGATCCTCATGTGATTCCCAGGCACATTCATATTTGAGAAGCATTGACATAGTGGACATACCTTCTGCTTTGGTTTCACATAGTTATGGGAACTCTGTTCAGTTGTAGGTCAGAGAGGGATTCCTTAGTGGGGTCAAGAGCACCTAACACAACTATAATGGATGACATCCTTCTACAGTTCTGATACTAAAGACCCAGGGCAGGATCATATCTTATGGAAAACTATTGAAGGAATACTTGGGGGGGGGGGAAATAACCCTTTGGAAAAGAAGAATTGGGTAGGGGCAGAGTACTCAAAAAGTACTTGAGCAAGCCTTTCATGTGGAAGAAGCAGAACTACTCTATCATTCAAAAGGATATGCCTAATATTATTAGTAGAAATTGAATTAAGAGAAAGGTTTTACTCATGTAAGAATTTTCTTTAAAAAAAGGCACAAAGGGAGGCATGAACTATCCACAGAGGGCTAAGATTATTCCACCATACATACCACCAATACCATAACAGAAACTATTAATTACTGTGACGGTCAGACTCATGTGTCAACTTGGCCAGGTAATGGTGCCTGGTTGTTCAGTGAAGCAAACACTGTACTGATTGTTACTCTGAGGACATTTTGTGGAATTAAATCATTATTAAGTTGACTGCAACTATAGCTGATTAAATCTATAGTCAATTTAGTCAATTGAGGAGATGGACTTCAGAAATGAGATACATCTCATCCTATCATTTAAAGGCCTTAAAAGAAGTGATGATTTCAGCAGTCAGAAGAGAAATTTTTCCTCTCTACTTCAGCCAGCGAGCTTCTCCTTGGGAATTCATCAAGGACTTTCATTGGACTTCCTGGTTTGAGTCTGCCCTATGAAATTTGGACCTGTGCACCATCACGGTCACATGAGACAATTTTATAAACCTCAATATTTACAGATATCTCCTGTCAGTTTTGACTAATACAGAACCCTGTCTAATACAGAACCTAGACTAATAAAACTACCTCATTCTTTTCCTACAGCTGTTTGCAGGTATTTTACCCACATATCACTGATCTTTGCAATCTATTATCAATGCACATGGAATTCAGATTGCTAGGTAATTTGTCCAAGATCACATAACTAGCAAGTGTGGTAGAATTACCATTCAAACCCAAGTCACACTACTTCCACAAATATCCCTGAAACTAGAGATGCTGAAGAGTGTCTTCCTTCATACATGAGATAAATGTGGGACAAATTAGTGCTTTCAAAAAACTTCTGGACTTCTGGGGAGATGGTGGACTAGTAAGACACAGGAATCTCTTCTCCAGAAAAATAGCTAGAGGATAGGCTGAAACAGGCCCGAAAAAGATCTTCTAGGGTTTAGGATAGCAGGCAAAGGCTGGACACCACCCAGAGGAGAAAGGGACAAAGGAGGGAAATTGCTACAACAGAATGGTGAGTTGAAACCAACAGCTGTTGCTGACAGCACCCTCCCCCACACTAAAGATATTTTAGAATTCTGGGGCCTCTGGGCCTGTGACTACAGACAAAGGGGGCTCCAGATATCTACCACCCCAGGAAAATGGAGACAGAGGGACACAGCCTAAGGCAGACTCAGCTTCTGACCCACAGATTTGGTCTGCTGTGTGCCATGAGTCCTTCGAGTCTTTCGAGGCCAGGTGAAACCACACAGTGGTTTGCCCTGGGAGCCTGAGAAGAACTGGAGAAATGCAAACTCCCTCTCTTCTAGCTGGAACTACTTGTTGAAGATGCCCCAGGAAAGAGGAGAGAGAGGTACACAGCCTAAGGCTGACTCAGCTTTTGACTCACTTAGGTCTGCTGTGTCCCAATAGCCCTTCCAGGCCTGGTGGGATAGCACCATTGTTTGCCTTGGAGCCTGCAAGGGGTTAAAGATATACAACCCTCCCAATAATCTGCCTACTAACAGGGACTGATTGTTGAGAACTCAGAGGGTAGTGGAAATATTTCCTAGCTGGGAAAAGGGAGGGGGCTGCGAGAGAAGGCTGGAGAATTCGCTCAGAGAAAGTTTGAATTACAAGGCTCCTAGCCTCCAGACAGGTAGCTCTATCACATTGATCTGGTCTATGTTGCAACAAATACACTTTGACCAGGCATTGAACTGAGCGCTACCAAAAAGCGACATCTCCTGGCAGACCAAGGAAGTACATGCAAGAAAATTAAAAATAAGTAGGAGGGGCTTTTTCTAGTCTCTCTTACCTCCCTGCCCAAGTCCCTAGGAAGTGATTCTACAACCAATTACTGGGTCAGTGCCCAGTTTTGAGCAACCAGCAAGACAATCCTAACAATCCAGGTTGAGCCAAAAATCAAAGAGCAATGGTAACCCACAGCCTCCTGCCTCTAAATCCCTACAAAAGAGAAAGAGATTGAGCATCTGAGTAAACTACATCCTAATCCGATGCCTAGATATCAGCAAAAAATTACGAGCCATTCTAAGAAAATAGAAGAAATGGCCCAAGAAAAGGAATACATCAAAGGCCCAGAAGAGATGCAGAATTTGAGAGAACTAATCAGCAAGATGTGCACAAATTTCCAAAATCAAATTAATGAGTTGAAAGACAATATACTTAAAGAGATAAATGACATCAAGAAGACATTGAACAAACACAAAGAATGATTTGAAATCCTGAACAGAAAAGTAAATGGGCTAATGGGAATGAAAGACACAATAGGTGAGGTCAAAAACTCACTTGAGGCATACAACAGCAGACTCGAAATGACAGAAGAAAGAATGAGTGATACCAAAGACAGAACAGCTAAAATTGAAGAAAGAAAAGAACAGAGAGAGAAAAGAATGGAAAAAATTGAGCAGGGGCTCAGAGAGTTGAATAACAATACAAAATGCAACAACATACATGTCATGGGAGTTCCAGAAGGAGAAGAGAAGGAAAAAGGGGCAGAAAGAGTATTTGATGAAATAATAGCTGAAAATTTCCCAACTCTCATGAAAGAACTGAACTTACATGTCCAAGAAGCACACCATACCCCAATCAGAATAAATCAAAATAGACCTACGCCAAGACACATACTACTCAAAATGTCAAATGTAAAAGATAAAGAGAAAATTCTCAGAGCAGCAAGAGAGAAGCAAATGATTACATACAAAGGACGTCCAGTAAGACTTAGTGCAGATTTCTCTTCAGAAACCGTGGAGGTGAGAAGATAGTGGTATGATACAATTAGGAAACTGAAAGAGAAAAACTGCCAGCTGAGAATTCTTTATCCAGCAAAACTGTCCTTCAAATATGAAGGTGAATAAAAAATATTCACAAACAAACAGAAACTAAGAGAGCTTGCAAAAACGAATCCACCTTTGCAAGAAATATTAAAGGAAGCCTTAGAACCTGAAAGAAAGACAGGAGAAAGAGGCTTGGAAGAGAGTATAGAAGAAACAGTATCAGAAAGGATAACCAAAAGAGTAAACAGACAGACAAAAACAAGATGACATATGAAAACCAAAGAATAAAATGGAGGAGGTAAATAGGGCATTTACGGTAATATCATTGAATGTGAATATATTAAACTCCCCCATCAAAAGATACAGGCTGATAGAATGGATAGAAAAACATGAGCCATCCATATGCTGCTTATAAAAAATTCACCTTAGACCCAGGGATACAAACCAGCTGAAAGTTAAAGGTTGGAAAAAGATACTGCAGGCAAATAGTAAACAGAAAAGAGCAGGTATAGCTATACTAATATCAGACAAAACAGACTTTAAATGCAAAAAAAGCGACAAGACATGTAGAAGGCCATTATATATTAATAAAAGGGACAATCCATCAGGAAGATATAACAGTCATAAATATCTGTGTACCTAACCAGGGCACCCCAAAATACATGAGACAAATTCTGGCAAAACTGAAGAGAGAACTAAATATTTCTACAACAATCGTTGGAGACTTCAACATCCCACTCACATCATTAGATAGAACAACTAGACAGAAGATCAACAAGGAAACAGAGAACTTGAACAATATGATAAACAAGTTAGACCTAAGAGAGATATACAGAACACTGTATCCAAACTCAGCAGGTTATACATTCTTCTCAAGTGCCCATGGATCTTTCTTCAGGATAGACCACATGTTAGGTCACAATTCAGCTCTCAATAAATATAAAAAGTTTGAAATTATACAAAGCACCTTCTCAGATCATAATGGAAAGAAACCGGAAATCAATAATAGACAGGAAAAAAGTAAATTCTCAAATGTGTGGAGGCTGAACAACACATTCCTAAATGATCGGTGGGTCAAAGAAGAAATTGCAAGTGAAATCAGTAAATATATTGAGGCAAAGGAAAATGAGAACACCACAAATCAAAACTTATGGGATAAAGCAAAGGCGGTCTTAAGAAGGAAATTTATAGCCCTAAATGCCTATATTAAAAAAGAAGAAAGAGCTAAACTCAAAGATTTAACTGAACAACTACAGAAACTAGAAAAAGAACAGCAAACCAATCCCAAAGCAAGCAGAAGGAAAGAAATAATAGATTATAGCAGAAATCATTGAAAATGAGAACAAAACATAATAGAGAAAATCAACAAAATCAAAAGCTGGTTCTTTGAGACAATCAATAAAATTGAAAAACCCCTAGCTAGACTAACAAAGAAAAAAAGAGAGAAGATGCAAATAAATATAATCAGAAATGAAAGGGGAAAGTTACAAATGACCCCACAGAAATAAAAAGAATCACAAGAGGATATTATGAGAGACTATATGCCAATAAACTATACAACCTAGATGAAATGGACAAATTTCTAGAAATGCACAACCAACCTACACTGATGCTACAAGAAATACAGGAACTTAACAAACCAATCACATTTAAGGAGATTGTATCCTTCATCAAAAATCTCCCAGCAAAGAAAAGTCCAGGCCCAGATGGCTTCACAGGTGAATTCTACCAAGCATTTAGAAAAGAACTAACACCATTCCTGTTTAAACTCTTCCAAAAAATTGAAGAGGAGGGAAAATTACCCAACACATTTTATGAAGCCAACATCACCCTAATACCAAAGCCAGATAAAGATACTACAAGAAAAGAAAATTATAGACCAATCTCTCTAATGAACATAGATGCAAAAATTCTCAACAAAATACTTGCAAATAGAATCCAACAGCATATCAAAAGACTTATACATCACAACCAAGTGGGATTTATTTCAGTTGTGCAAGGCTGGTTCAACATAAGAAAATCAATCAATGTAATTTACCACATTAACAAATTGAAGGAAAAAACCCACATGATCATCTCAATGGATGCAGAAAAGGCATTTGACAAAGTCCAGCATCCTTTTTTGATAAAAACACTTCAGAAGATAGGAATAGAAGGAAAATTCTTCAATATGAAAAAAGGCATATATGAAAAACCCACAGCCAACATCATACTCAATGGGGAAAGGTTAAAAGCTTTCCCTCTAATATCAGGAACAAGACAAGGATGCCCAGTGTCACCATTGTCATTCAATATTGTAATAGAAGTTCTAGCTAGGGCAATTAGACAAGAAAAAAAAAATTAAAGGTATTCAAATAGGAAAAGAGGAATTAAAACTCTCACTGTTTGCAGATGACATGATCCTGTACTTAGAAAATCCTAACTTATCCACGACAAAGCTACTTGAGCGAATAAATGAGTTCTGTAAAGTGGCAGGACACAAGATCAACACACAAAAATCAGTAATGTTTTTGTACACTAATACTGAACAATTTGAGGAAGAAATCAGGGGAAAAATTCCATTCTCAATAGCAACAAAAAGACTCAAATACCTAGGAGTTAATTTAACCATAGAAGTACAGGACCTATATGCAGAAAACTACAAAACAATGCTAAAAGAAATTTAAAAAGACCTAAACAAATGGAAAGACATTCCGTGTTCATGAATTGGAAGAATAAATATCATGAACATGTCAATCTTGCCCAAACTGATTTACAGATTCAATGCAATACCAATCAAAATCCCAACAGCTTACTTTAAAGAATTAGAGAAGGCAATTACCAAATTCATTTGGAAGGGTAAGTGCACTTGAATGGCCAAAAGCATTCTAAAAAAAGAGCTATGTGGGAGGAATTTCACTGCCTGACCTTGAAACATATTACAAAGCTACAGTGGTCAAAACAGCATGGTACTGGCATAAAGATAGACACATCGATCAGTGGAATAGAATTGAGAACCCAGAAATAAACCCTCACCTATACAGTCAACTGGTTTTTGACAAACATACCATGTCCATGTTAACAGGACAAAACAGTCTCTTCAACAAATGGTGTTCGGAGAACTGGATATCTATAACCAAAAGAATGAAAGAGGACCCCTATCAACCACCCTATACAGGAATCAACTCAAAAAAATGGATCAAAGATCTGAATATAAAAGCCGGGACCATAAAACTACTAGAATAAAATGTAGGGGAACATCTTCATGTCCTTGTAGTAGGTGGTGGTTTCTTGGATCTTACACCCAAAGCACGTGCAACAAAAGAAAAAATAGATAAATGGGACCTCCTCAAAATTAAACACTTTTGCACCTCACAGGTCTTTGTCAAAAGGGTGAAAAGGCAGCCAACTCAATAGGAAAAAGATATTTGGAAATCACATATCTGATAAGGGTTTAATATCCAGGATATATAAAGAGATGTTACAATTCAACAATAAAAAGACAAACAACCCAATTAAAAAATGGACAAAAGATTTGAATAGACATTTGTCCAAAGAAGAAATACAAATGGCAAAAAAAAAAAAAAAAAATACAAGAAAGAAATGTTCAACATCACTCATGATTAGGGAAATGCACATCAAAACTACATTGAGATATCATTTCACACCTATCAGAATGGCCACTATTAAAAAGACAGAGAACTACAAGTGTTGGAGAGGATGTGGAGAGATAGGAACACTTATTCACTGTTGGTGGGAATGCAGAATGGTACAGTCACTGTGGAGGACTGTTTGGCAGTTCCTAAAGAAGTTGAATATAGACTTGCCACATGACCTGGCAATACCACTACTGGGTATATACCCAGAAGAACTGAAAGCAGTGACACCAACAGACATCTGCACACTGATGTTCATAACAACATTATTCACGATTGCCAAAAGTTGGAAACATCCCAGGTATCCATCAACAGATGAATGGATAAACAAACTGTGATCTATTCACATGGTGGAATATTATGCAGCTGTAAGAAGAAATGAAGTCGTAAAGCATATGACAACATGGATAAACCTGGAGGACATTATGTTGAGTGAAATAAGCCAGACACAAAAGGACAAATACTGTATGATTGCGTTACTATGAAACAAATATATTGTGTAACATTGTTTGATTCAAACACAATTTATATGTATCCAGTACATTTGAGAAATGTATGTACTCATCTGTGTTTACTTTTTAGTTTTTAATTGTTTATATTTTCAATTATTAAATGTACAAAATAAAATTAAAGAAAAAAAACTTCCTTGCTGACCATCAGAGCCATCTTATGTGCTTTTGTAAAAATATAGATCATAGAGCCTCATTCCTGAAAAGTTTGATTGAGAGTAGTTAGGCTGGAGGGGAGGAGGCTGGGGAAAATGTACGTTTTGAAAGATTCCTTGATATTTGGGATAGTCTAATATTCTACTTTCCTCCCCTACCCCTTAATTTAGCACAGGTGTAGCACATGGCAGTCAGCTGGGTTGCAGAGCCATTAACTGCTATTAGTCCTCCCCGATATCCTTTCCTGGTCATTACTAATGGGAAAAGCCCCAACCAATGATAAGCTATGGATTTCCTGTAATCCCACAATAGAGCAGTGGAACTCAGAGAGGTCCCCAGATTCTAGGTATTCTCTGAAAGTGGCCCTCTGATCCAGGGAAACTAGTCAACAACTTTGTGCTTCTTTATCTGAAAAATGGGAATAATTACACTTCGTTTTTCTCTAGGGATATTATAAGGCACCCTGCTAACATGAAACACTTTTGTCTTCTAGTTGAGAAAGAGGAGTTGCTTTGAATGATAACAGAACAAAAAATAAACATAAACAAACAGAGCCAAACAATTTCTCTGAGAAAACATATTCTCAATGCATTAGCTGTCCAAAAGGAAACAGTTACTTTCAATTTTCTGGTTTTCTTTATACGCACAGAGCTCATTAGCAAGCAATTATACAATGATATACGTGGGAAAATAACCATAGTTGTTGAATTTTGCCTGACTGCAAAGATACCTCTGAAAACACTAATCGAGAAAAAAGGAAAATTCATATGAATTGAAAAAGAGTCAGTTGAAAAAATGTAAGTGCACAAATTATTTCCGTGTACTATGCTGGAATACTTTCTGAATGAAGAAAGAAGGTATTAACAACAAATATATTTTAAAAGTGAGCAATGATCTAATATTCCAAATAATCACAACCTATAGCTAGTTTCATTTTCTTCTCAAAGGAAGATTGTATCTCTCTAGATAAATGCTACGTTTTTCTCTTATATGGTTGAGAACCAGTAATATCACCACCCTCAGTAATCTTAGAAAAATAGGTATAGCGGAATGAATATGAACATTTCAAAAAGACAGACCACTGTTTACACCTCAGTTCTCTCACCTATTAACTGTTTGAACTTGGGAAAGTCCTTAAACTTTCTGGGTCTCAATTCTTCACCTGCAAAGTAAGGATAATGGAATTTCCCCCAAGTAAATGTTTTGGGTTTCACAGATAATTTATGTAAGATATTTGGCATAGCACTTGGCACATAAAGTTTTTGAAAATGCAGTTTTACAGTTCCCCTTTTTTGACTTTATTGGTAGGAGACTGTTAGGAAGTCTCTTGTATATGGGGCCTGGTCCCTCCAAACAAATGTTGGTTTGTAAAGAGGCATCCTTCCTTGGGCCACAAGATTGGTTCTCTAGTCCCTGAATTACAGATAAGATGTTGCAAAGTTTTCAAAGAATGATACTTTGATTTTAGGTACAAATGCTATTTGAATTTAAGTGTGTGCTTGGTTTTTAATGTGTGGAGAGAACTGCTGGGTTATTTTTTTTTTTTTTTTTTTTTTTTTGTTGCAGTGCATTATTTATTAGCAGATACATCTGCTTTAAGTAACAAATATGATGGTGATAAAAGTGAAAGTACTTTATGAACTGAAGTAACACATAATTATAAGATATCATTTTATTGTTTTTATTGCATTCTTACATATATATTTATATATCATTTTGCAAATGTTTGTATGTATTGTGAGAATTTTGATTTTTACCCATAATAAAAAAAAAAAAATGTTACTCCAAAAAAAAAAAAAAAGAAAGAAAGATACTGAGCATGAACCATGCCAAGTGGAAGGTCAGGCATTAAAGAATGGTATTTATAGCTGCATCTGCTGGGTTATTTATACATATACGGTCTAGAGTACCTGGCTTTTCTTACTCAGAGTCATGGGTGTACCTTTCTGCCCCATGAGAGAGAACTTCCTGGCCCTCTCCAGCATCCCAGTGGAGCAGTGTGCATGCTTTATTCTGTACTACAGCACCAGATGGACTGTGTGGACAGAAGTGCCAACTTTGCCATGACTGCATGAGGTGGCCCAGAACCCTAATGCACCTACCTCCCCCATCTCTCACACCATTGAATATCCTATTCTGTCTGCAGTATATTCCTCATACATCCCTCCGCCACTGACACCCTGAGCTAGAGACTTCCTCTCCTCCCCATTGAGTCAGAATCGACAGGAAGTGTCATTTAGATATTTAAAATTATTGTCTGAAGAATCTTATATTCCATCTGAGGGAGCATTCAGTTACAAAAAGGCTGAACTGGACACAGAATATGAGCAGAGGGCTTTTCTTTGTGGGTCATTGAGGTGTTTACTGTAAGAAGCAGTAAGAGTAACTGTGATAAGGGAGAGCAGAAATGTAAACAACCACTATTTAGTTGTAGGATGGTAGTACTCAACCTAGCATTTTTCCTAGTTGCTGTCAGGAATTTTTTTTTCTTTTGCAATTTTACTATGATGTGTCTAGAAATGCAGTTATTTCTACCTATTGAGCTTGAAATTCACTGAATACCCTTGGATCTGTGGATTGAGGTCTTTCATGGACTACAGAAATTTCTCAAGTCATTAACTTCAAATATTGGCCCTGCTCTCTATCCATTCCCTGTTCTCTCCCTCTTTCTAATTAAAGTTGTGTTAGATCTTCTCATTCTGTGCTACCTGTCTCTTAACAATTTACATATTATCTACCTTTTTGTCTCTCTTGCATGTCATTTGGATAATTTCTCTTCACCCATCTATTATTCTCTCCTCAGCTATGTCCACTCTGCTGTCAATCTCATACACTGGGTTTTTAACTTCAGGTATATTTTCCATTCATAGCATTTTGTTATAAATTTTTAAACACCTGCAATATCACTAGTTATAGTTTCTGGTTCTCTTTAGGTATTCTCAAGCTTATCTTTTTTTTCATTAAATTTAGTAAGCCTAGATTTATTATCTATATCTGATAATTTCAGTATCTGAAATCATGGGGTCATCAGTCTCTGAAGCTATTGTTTCTGCTGATTCTTACTTTTGTTGGCTTGTTTTTTTGGAGTATTTTGTTTATCTGAGGGGATGGGATGGTTATTAGCTCATAAATATTGTTTGTGAGTATGTCCTAGGGCCTAGAGTGAAGGGACATTCCTCCAGAGATGATATTCACCTCCTTTTGTCAGGAACCTGAAGACAGATAATCTGAAACCACTTTAAAATAAATTCAAGATTTAAGGGTTTGCAAGTGTCCAGCCATGGATGAATGAATAAAGAAAATGTGGTATATACATACAATGGAATATTACTTAGCTGTAAGAAAGAATGAAGTATTGACACATGTAACAACAAGGATAAATCTCAAAGACCTTATGTTGAGTGAAGTAAACCAGTCACTGAAGGACAAATATTGCAAGAGCTCATTAATATGAACAAAGGATATTGATCAGATTCACAGAGGTAAAATCTGGAAGATAGGTTACCAGGAGACAGAAAGGGAGTACAGAGTGTTGAGACGATGATAAATCTGAGCAGACTCTATGATAAGGTGAATGGGGAAGGTTTGGCAGTGGTGGAACAATATGAATAAGGTTGATTATGCAGAAGTGTGAGTGTTTGTGGGGTTGAGGGGTGGGCTGGGCTATCCATAGAGCTGGGGAGAGGGTAGGAGGAAGAAACAGGTGAACTTTGGGGAGACAGATAACTATAGTTGAGAATGCATTTGTCAGAGTATTCTTTTGGCAACTATGGCAGGGGAGGTTCACTAATGCAGGGTATCAGTGGTGGGGGGATGTACAGAGAAGGGTGCAACTGGGGCATGTCTCTATAGAATATGAATGTGTTCATGTGGTTATAGGGTGTTATATCAGTATGTGTTGGTTACACAATAACCAACAAAATATTAAATTCTCATCCTGGGGAGCCCTGCTATATTCTCTAATAGAGTGGCAAGAACCTCTAGAGTATATAGGCAGGGCCTAATAAAAGAAAACAGATCAGTATGCCAAGCCTTTGATACTAATGAGTGTACTTATGAATCTTAATCTTGTAATGTTAAAACTTAGCCTAATAATATCTATTGCCTAAGAGTTACCTCCTGAAAACCTCCTTATTATTCAAATGTGGTCTCTCTCTAAGCCAAACTCAGTAAATAAATTTACTACCTTACCCTCTGGCATGGGACATGGCTCCAGGAGATGAGCCTCCCTGGCACCAAGGGATTACTACCAAGTGCCAAGCAGTGATGCATTTGGTAGAAGACCTTGGCCCAAAGGGAGAAACATTAAATACAAATGAATTTTTATGGCTAAATATTTCAAAGTAAGCCGGGAGGATCATTCCAGAGGTTGCACTTATGCATGTCTCAGGAGGATCTCATTAACTGCCACAATAAACAGTGCTTTAAGCAGGGGAGCTACTGAGGGCTCTAGAGATATCTTGACATCTTGACACTATAGGCAGGGCAGACAATCCCAGGAAATTGGCACCCCATCAGTGGGCCTTACCTTGGAATATATATTCCCCAGTGTAACAGAGTTAAACTCATTTATAATTTCTCTACACATGACTCTTCTGCCTCTTTTATTTGAACCTATACTTAGCAATATACTCATTAAGTATATGTCCCAGAGACTTGGATTTTTGGTCTGTTCATTTGCAGGTTAAGTCCTGAATCTCATCAGAGTTTCAATACCTACTCTTCAGTTTATTGGACTTACCCAGGACCATTAGCAAAAGCATAATGATGGACAATGCCCATCACACACAAAAAACGTAATGTCTACAACTGCAAGAAAGACAGTTATATCCATCTTCCCCATGGGATCTAAGACCCCTCTCCATCAGAAGCAGAATTGGCATCACCATCTCAAAATTCTCAAGATTGAGGAATGAACAAGCATAAGGGGTGGGGGGATGCAACTATGGACTAAAGTAGACTTATTATTCTAACAATGGAAGAACTTGTAACATTGATATAAAGGCAGTGGTCAGCAGAGGTTCTGAGAGAAGGGGAGAAGGAAGAATAGGAGAAACATGGGGGATTGGGGGGACATTGGAATTGTCCTGCATGACATTACAATGATGGATACAGGCCATTATACATTTTGTCAAAGCCTATAAAATTGTACAGTACAAAATGTAAACTATAATGTAATCTATACACCATGGTTACTAGCAGTGCTTCAATATGTGTTCATCAATTGTAACAAAAGCACTACACTAATGCAAGATGTTATAATAGGGGAAAATGTGAGGAGGGTGGGATATAAGGAAGTCCCCTATATTTTTGATGTAATATTTATGTAATCTAAAGCTTCTTTAAAAACAAATAATATATATATTTAAAAATTCCACTAGACAACTAGTACATGAGTCACTAACTGCCATTGATAAGTTATCTTCCCAATCACATGCACCCCATTCTACTCAACCAATTCAACAATCTCCCCCAGCCCCATGGGGTGGGTGGAGGGGAAATGTTTAATGTTGTCTACCCGAATGGATTCATGTGTAGGTAGTATTTATCACACTGCCCACCTTAAGGTGGCCCTAGGTTTCTACTTGCTTTTCCTCAGAGTGCCTAACACCAGCTCTTTCTCTTTTCAGCTCTGCAGTTTCTTCTAGATGGGTAAGTACTCCCAGGGTAAAATAAGCTTGCAGGTCTTTCTTACCATTTTGAGGTTCCCGCTATCTTTTGGCTCTTGCCTGGTAAGTCCTCATTATATTTCAGATTTATCATGGTTTTAAGAATTTTTAAATGTATTTTGCCCAGCATTTTTAGTTGTCAGGAGAATTGAACTGAATAATCTAGCCTATTATTATGGAAGCGGATGATCTAAGGACAACGGAGCTACAAATTATTCAGTTATGGGTCAGAGCAGATCTTTCTCCATTCTACTCAGAAGGTTCATTATTAGAAACAAAGACAGTAAGTAGAATGACCTCAGTAAACATCTGTACTAGTATTAGCCCCATTTTATAAGGAAGGCCCTTAAGGTGCTAGGGGAATACAAGATGGAAGAATGCCATGGGGAGAAAAACAAAGAGCTTCCTTTTTTCCTAGAGATCTATAGATCCCAATGTACTTGGAAAATTCAAAAAGGCTTCTTAGTGGAGACAAAATTTGAAGTGAGCCCAGGATTTGAGCAGGTATTGATGAGAGGTGGCTATTCCAGATAGAAGAAGCAATGTACAAAGACAAAGAAACTGTATGGCAAAAGAAAAGAATAAAGACATGTTCAGGGTAGCATATTAATCAGCCAAAGTGGTGTTGATGCAAAGTACCAGAAATCTGTTGGCTTTTATAAAGGGTATTTATTTGGGGTACAAGCTTGCAGTCACAAGGCCCTAAAGAGTCCAACTCCAGGTACCATAAGAGGTACTTTCTCACCCAAAGTCATTTGCCACGTGTTGAAGCAAGATGGTGGGTGATGTCCACGAAGGTTCAGCCTTCTTTCTTCCTCTTAAGGCTCCATGGTCCTAGCTTCTGATTTCAGCTGTAGGTTGGCATAAGCTCTCTCTCTACACGGCTCATTTCTTTCCAGGCTCAGCTGCTCTGTTCTCTTCACAAGGTCAGCTGTAGACTATTACACTCATTTCTTTTCCTGGGGCCTCTGTCGTTTCTAATGAGCTGTCTCTATTCTTCTGTGTTCTTCTCTGTGTGTCTACTTCTCTGTGTGAGAGTCTGTTTTATCAGCCCACCAAGGGGGCTAGGACTCATGGTTGAATCAAAGCCCTAATCTTAAATAATTTAATCAGATGTCTCAGCTGACTCTAATACAATCAAAGGGTTATCACGCCCAGAGGAACAGACCAGGTTACAAACAAAATCTCTCTTTTTGGAATTCATAAATAATCTCAAAGTGCCACAAGTAGTATTACAAGGTAAAGCAGAAAGCAAAACAAGCAAACAAAAAGATGCTCTTGTTAGAGAAGTCTGGATGTGGAAATGACTAAATAGCATCTATCTCTACAAATCCAATTGGCCAAGGAAATTTCTGGAAAAAGCAGATGCTGAAATTTGGAGAGCAAAATGTCAGAATTTCACTATTTCATTCTATTTGACCAGTGACTATAGAGAGTTATCATAAATCAACTCAACTGCTTCAAGGCAGCCCTTTGGCTTGTTCTAATGGCTGTGCTCTAGTCCCTTGTGGTAACTCTCCCTTCTCTCTGCTGTGAGAGGACATCCCTAAGAGGTCAAGTAGGGTCCACTTCTCTCCCTTGCCTTTCCTGATCATAAACTGCTTTATTAAGAAGCTATTTCCCTGAATGTTTGCCTGCTTTCCTTAGGCCTGAATAAGCAAACATTGCCTGAGGGTGGTTCAGGAAGCAGCCCCCAAAGCATCAAGCATTTATCATCTCCTTCCTCAACAAGTGAGAGCCAGAAAAAAAAAGAAAAAGAAAAAACTAAAGGCTTGTTACTCACCACTCTAATAAGCAGCAGGGACAGCTCAGTGCTTCCACGAAGGGAGCAATTAAACAGAATGAGTGACAAGATGACACTTCAAAAGTCAGAAAGAGAACATGGAGGGTCTCTTATCTGTCAGCAGTCAGCAATTCAGGGTGATAGAGGAATTCCCAACTAAAGCAAAGCAGTTATTGTCTAGGCCGGGGACAGTGACAAGGAACAGGTGTTATTTCTTTCTTTCTTTTTTTTTTTTTTTTTTTTTTTTTTTGTCTCTATATGATCCTATAACGGAGAGATAGAGGGTCAACGATGTGTGATATTACAGCCAGATGTCAGGGAAGCAGCCATGGACCTGAGGCGGGTCTCCTGGGTTGAAATACAGACTGCACCAGTTTGCAGAAATTCAGGGGTCTCAAATTGGCATTTTATGAGCCAAATGTAACCTGAAGGCATAAATTGCATGAATAGAATTTTCCCCAAAAGTTTACATTAGGTGCCAACATTTAAATATTGGGAAATATCATATACTAATTTAGTTTCCCAGCTTTTCTTGGCAGCAATTGTGTAGAGCTATATAAAATCTTTCAAGTCTTGTTTCCACATGCCTCACCTCTCCCGATTGCTACTCCAAAATATGCCAAGGTCATTTGCATTTATTATGCTTGCATTGCCCCCCATAGTTGAGAATTTTTTATTCTCTTTCTCTGTCTTTACTAAAATGTTGGAAAATAAAAGACCCAAAGGGTTTGCTGTTTTATACTGGACTCTTTTATATGATCTGGCTGGTCCCTGTAGGCATGTTCCAGGTGATCTTCTAAGCTCTTTATAGCTTCTACAAAGTACCTACTACTAGATGAAGAAAGCAAGGCACAGAAACATCAAGTAAATTGCCCAAGGTTATACAGGTATTGCAAGTCAGGACTCAAACACAGGTATTCTGACTCCAGAATCCAGTGAGAACTTTTGGAATTTACTTCTATAACAGTGACACTATGAGACTAGAAAGAGAAACAACCATCATGAACACTGGACATATCCCTGCCATTAAAATATAGTCCGGCTCATTCCTGTCATGGGACTTGTAGGCTCCCTGCATTATTAAAAATTTATGATGAACAAAGCATCCTTAGCATAAACAAGGATATAACAGAAGACACAAGTAATAAAGTACATTTTCCTGGGCACTAAGGTTATAGCTCACTAGAATCCCATTATTTATGCTCAATTTCCTAAATTTTGTACAACGAACTTTTAGTGTTATTATCATCAGACAAAATGAGAAGTTACATTAAAAAAAATATTGTTGCTGCCATATCTCAGAATATTAATTCTCTCCTGCCTTCCCATCCTGAATCGTGCGGGTGACTGACTAGTAAGTAGGCTGAAAGTACAACCATAGGCAACTGCAAAAGTTGCCCAGATCCAGGGTTCTAATCTTTTTTCTGTTGTTTATATTTTGTTATTGTTTTGTTTTGTTGTTGTTGTTAGCAACAAGGTTGGATGGGCATGAAATGCATGCAGGTAAAACCTGTATCAGTCATATAGAGGGCTAAGACCCAGAAATATGGCAATGATTGAATGACAGGGTGCTAAAGAATCCTTATATTTCTGGGTGTGTAGTTACCCCGTGTCTTCCTGGAGCACAGATAATTGTGTTCAGTCAACAACCAAGTAAAGAAAAGACCTTTCTTTGGATATTTGATACCTAGTACCTATTAACAGCTCTGCTTCCTGGGAAATGTCCTACCATCCCATTTATAGGAAACAGCCTTGTAGGTCCATTCTCAGAAATCCCTCAGGCAACAGAAAGATAAAGACCATGTTGTTCCATCCAAACCCTGTGCTCCAACCCCTCCCAAAATTTAACCCCATGATAACATATGTTTCAAGTCGGACTCCTTAGTGCCAAGTCTTTCATCTATTGGATATATAATAAACATGTGTGTAGGAAGAAGAAAAAGAGGGAAATGTGGATTGTGCTTTGCAAATAAGAAAACATCTCCCCCACCCCCACCCCCATTTTTCTGCCTTTAATGAGAGTGCTCATGTAACTTTGTAGCAGCAACTAGAAAAGAAGATAGAGATTTCTGGGATCTAATACAGACACAACTCTCAGACAACATTTAATTATTTTAAGTGTTTGGAGTTGAAATTTTCCAATGCAAATGAAATCATGTCACCTTACGGGAGATTAAAGAGGAAAATATAAGCCAGAACAGTCAAATATAAAATGTCAGTGTACTTGATTCTGAATTCCGGCAAATTAAAAATATCATCTCTCTAACTGTAAAGATAATTCCAAAAGGAAAGGATGAAGAAAGGGAGTGAGTTAAAAGAAATAGGAATATACTGAGATTGGCAGAGATTTATAGGGAAAAAAAATTTATAAACAGGGGAAAGAATCCTATACCTCCAATCTTTGAAGACAGACCTGCCACATACAACATGAGACAGACTTCATCCATGAAGACTTCCCAAACCTCACCTTTTAAAACCTGTCTTCTCCATTCCCATAGAGCTTTTGTACCTCTTTGTACCTCTCTTATGTACACTTGTCTCTGCCATTATCTTGTAAGCTTTATGATTATATTGTAAAATATACATCTTCAAAAGTTAAATATGCCACAAACTGAGAGATTAAAGAAGGATTGAAGATGTGAGTCAGTCTTTTGAAAATGGCCAGTTTGGAGGAAATAGCAAAATTATCTTTCTAGTTCAGCTGCCCAAGCACCTTTTAAATGATCATTTGGCAGGGATAATGTAGGAGAGGAACCATGGACAGCAACAGGACTGCATTGGAAAATGCTGACCGTGGATAGTCTAACTGATGTTTGGATCTTGCTCTTCTAGTACCAGTCTTGTTTGCAGTGGTCTGTTGCCTCTCTCTCCAACCTTGTCTCCCCTTGCTTTCACCCTCACATAGTATGTTGCGTCCACCCTGGCCTTCTCTACTTCTCTAACATTCCAAATGTGTTTCTACCTCAGCACACTTTGACTTGCCGTTCCCTCCACCTTGAAAGTACTTCCCCAGGTCTTTGCACATCAGGTTCTATTTCTTACTCATTCTTCAGATTCCATATTACTTACTCCAGTAGGCCACCTCTCACCACCCTACAAATTAACACTCCCTCCAAGGCATCTTATTTCACATCATTGTTTTTGTCTTTCTAGCACTCATCACTGTTGGCAATAAACTTGTTTATTCTTTACTCATTTATTTTCTGTTACTCCACCAGAATGTAAGGTCCAAGAGAGCCTACTTGATTTATTCCTAGCCAGTGCCCATAGTAGTGCCTGGAAAAAAGAAGACACTCCATAACTATTTATGTAAAAAGAGTGGGAAGGGGAATATGGTATGGGAAAATGTTTATTGTGCATCTACTACACCACATATTAGGCAATGTACCAAGGGCTTCCAAATACATTGACTCATTTGATTCCCTCTTGAAGGAGTCATTAATAGTGCCCAGTTTTACAAGAAAGGAGAAAGCCTCAGAGAGGCAAAATGACTTGCCCAACCCAATAAGTGCTCAATAAATATTTGAGGGAGGGAGGTAGATAGGCAAAGAGGCAGCTAGAACGTGGTAGATATCATAATGATCTCTTCAATCCATCAGACTCCAAAGTCCGCATTGGTTTCATTTTATCAAATAAGTCCGTATTGGTTTCATTTTATCAAATAGTTTTCATGTATATGAACTTCTATTTTTGACAAAGATTAACAGTATATTCTGTGCCTTCCAAGTCTGACCTTTTGAGAGTGTCTTATTGACAGTTGAAATCAATACTTTTGTGCATTAAGTTGTAATCTTCAACACTGATCTGACATACTATTCCCATGCAACGCTGCCACCTTTGATACAAGTCAGACTGTCATCCTCCATTTGGGAGAGAACAGACTTCAGGGTGATGATAATTACTGCTGATTCCCCACTGTGGTCAGAAGTCTACCATCTATACTTGGAGAAAGGACCCATGCCTTCCATTAGAATTTTTTTAAAATGCAAAAAGTGGCTCCGTCCCTTTTGACAATCTCACATGTCCAAAGTCTTCTTTTAACAACATCAGTTGGGTGCTGCTCTCTTGTTAGATTCTGGATGATTCTTAAGTTACTAATAGCCTATAAGGTCAAGTTGGATCTTGCCCCTGCCTTCTTCTCCAGCCCCAAATCTTCCCCACTTCCCCATTTCAAATCATTTCTCAGTAATACATTTCTATTTTGTTTTCTGAAAGTGTTCCCTGATCTTTGACATCTCCCTGTTTTGGCTTTCGGTCAAAATACCCTCTAACTACCCCTTCATCAGGTACAATCCAACTTGATTTTGAAGACTTTTTCTAAACATGGCTTTCCTTGATAATCTACGTTCTCTTGGCAGACTTCAAGATCTCTTTATCTATGATTACAGTGTGCCTTGTAATATCTCCATTTATATTGCATTTTCAGAAATACTTTTTTTCTTTCTCTAAGATTAGCAGCAACTTGAGATAAAGTATCTTTCTTATGATAGAAGTAGCAGAAAGAGCTGAGATTCAAGTAATGCCTATAATGTGTGAGGCACAGTATCAGGCACTTTACATGTGAGGTAGGCTAGATTAGGGAATAAAAACACGAATCTGGGATCTGGCAGAAAACCACGGCTGTGAAACACTTGGCTGTAGGGACCATTCCTGAGGGAAAGACCCCACAAGACGGCTGCTGGAAGAACCTCGCCAGAATTCCCCATTTGGAACAGGATTTCATTCAGGATCAAGGAAAAGCCCTGAATATTCTCAAGGGGTCTTGCCATTGGGCCCCCCAGGGGAATTGATGGGAGGGGTAACCAATTAAAACAGCAAACAGCTGGGACTCCTTCCCCAAACATTAACAAGGGGAAGGGTAATTAATGGTTTTAAAAGCAAGGCCAAACTAAATTGGCCTGGTTTGCCCTATCCCTTTCTGCCTGCATTAGCACACAAGTATACCTGGGGACTTGTAATCTGTAATGGGGACTTGCAGTCTGTAAATCAGCTCTTTTTAGCCCTTTTTAGCCCTTTTTTCTCTCTGCCTGGACCAACCCGCAAGCATACCTGGGACCCATAATCTGTTATTTTTCTCCCATTTCTCTTCTCTCATTTTCTTAATAAACTACAAGCCTAACTAAACTGGCATGTACTTAAAATTCTTTTTTTTTTTTGTACATACATAGCCAAGAACCTATAGGAAATCTGGCAACACATGAATTATCTCTTTTAATCTGAGCAATAATAGTATTAGTGTTTATTCAGTGCATACTATTTTGGAGGCACTGTAAAGACACAACATTAATTCTCACAAAACTATATAATAGGTGTCATTATACCTATTCCACAGATGAAAACTAAAGTCCAGACATGTTAAATAATGACTCAAGGCCCAGAAGTTGCAAATATCAGAGCTACAACTTGAACTCAAAACTCATTTTCTTTTGGGCCATGTGTCCCATGGATATATTTGTATCTTTTGTTTCTGTCAATGTCTATTGAATGAACAACTTTATTTCTGTTTACTAGGTGTAGTATTTGATGCCATTCATAGCTAATGTTATCACCTATTCAACTCACCCATCCCAAGACTCTTCAAGCAAACCAAGCTGACCAACATATAGGCCCCCCAAACACATCTTGTTCATTTCTAACACAATATTATACTTGGCTTTCTCAACCTTGCCTATCCAAATATTCCCCAAAATTCCAGGTTCATATTTTAGCATCTTGGGAAAGGTTTTCTGGATAACTATAGTCATCTTTTCTAACCTCAATATCACTATCTGTATGTTGAGTTTGGGGAAAATGTTAGCCTGCAATCATTGAATAGGAAGAAATTAGTTGCCTAGAGCTCAGCTCTAAAGTCCAACTGCCTGGGTTCAAGTCCCAGGCCCACCTTTCAATAGCTATGTGACTTTGGGCCAAATACTTAAGCCTAAATTTCTTCAGCTATATAGTGGGGATAGTAGTAACACCTAGCCTCAGAGGGTAGCTGTGAGAATTAAACTAGTGAAATCACTTATGTCATTAACATAGTTTCTGCTTCCTATTAACTTTCAAGTAGATTATCTCACATTATTTTCTAGTTAGATAAGGAATTTTAAGTACTAGAAGGGACTAAGTCCCCAAGTCTATGAAAGGGAAAACAGACCAAGAAAGAGAAAACTACCGATTCAAAGTCACTACTCAACAAAGTCACAAGGTTTTTCTGACTCCAATCCTCAAACAATTGTGTATGTAGTTGTTTATATCTGACAGTTTATGTGCTCCTTCAGAGTATGAACACTTACTTAATCTTCCTTCATGCCCTCCATTGTTCCTAATCATAGTGCTTACTAAAAATTTGTCTAGTGATAGATTACAGAGTTTCTTAAAGAACATAGTTTAGATAAGTCCTAACATTCAGTGGTATTTTCCTCTGCCAAGGAGTTGGCTCCCTTTGAGTTGAGAACAGGACTACAAAGTAATAGCAACATATTCAACCAGCAGGAGGAAGAAGAAAGGAAGGAAGGAGGAAAGAGAGATCCATTAAGAACAATTCTAGAAATAGAATCACCAGGCCTACCAGACATCTGGGAGAAGAAATCAGACTTGTTACAGGAAATGGTTATTTAATACGGAGAGATGAAGTGGCTTTGTTTTTCTAATCCAGGGCTTAAGTCTTGTTTTTCTAAGTTTCAAAGAAAATGCAAATTGAGGAATAAAATCATTTCTCTTGGCCAAATATCTCTTAACTAATCTAAAACAAACTTTCCCAAGACCCCAGATTCACAGACTATGCTGAGCAGTTAGCTCTTTACAGTAAGATGCAAGATCTGATGAATCTCCCAGTATTAATGATCTGAATTTATGATTCTTCTCTCAATGGACTACCATTAGGAAAGTTATGGAGGAAGGGAAGTTTATCATTCTATGTCTGTGCACCCTTTCTGCTTTTCTCCCATCTCAGCCCTTCATCCACCATCCTCTCAGGCCATGCCATGGTTGGCCAAAGTCTTCAGGAAAGGACAATATCCTGCCCAAGTCAGTTTCCCAGAGCCCCCAAATCACAATTTTCCCTCAAAATTAGGTTCTCTTAATATGAGAACCAGAGCTCCATTGTAACTTTCTTGATAGTAGGGCCTTCTCTTATGAGTATTTCCCTCTCCTACTGTAGTTAAAAAAAGTCTATATTGAAGGTCAATATAAGGCAGGTTACTCAGGGAAATGAGGAGAAGATGAGTCACGAGATGGCTGGCAGACCACATGGCCAGCAGACAACATGGCTGCAAGACCCCACTGGGACCCTGAGTGTAACCTTGGGGTCCCAGTTTCTCTTTCTGGGACCTCCCCTTGTCACCGGATATTCCAAACAGTCCTCACCATTGGTGGGGTAGCCAATAATAGCTGGGGCTCCTCCCCTTAGGATTTCTAATGGGAGGGGTAATCAATCCCTTAATAAAGGTGACCGCAAGCCAGATCGCTCTCTCTGCCTGGAGGAGCCCACACCAAATCTCAGTGTGTAATTCCATCTTTCTCTCCCATTTCTCAGCAAGTTCTGTTCTTTCCCCCATTTCCTAAATAAATTCTTTTTATTGGCCTAACTAAACTGGTGTATTCATAAATTCTTTTATGCATCATAGCCAAGAACCTAGAGGAATTCCACACTTCTCCGTCTTCAAATATACATTTGTTAGGTGTGCAGATGGATGGACAAATGAAGAAATACATAAACATGAGAAAGAAGAATCTACACAAAATAGTTCATGCTATAGCTAATATATTAGCTATCCTATTGATACTTTCATTTTAATAGGATTTTTATTTTTCCCAAATGTAGTACTTCTAGGGAAGATACATGGACCATGTGTATTTTCTCATCTCCTCCAGAAACATTCTGTAGACAACTACTCATTTCACATATTTGAATAGGACTGGGCTTGTGGCAAATGAGTGTTTCTTTCTAAAATGTAAAGGTAGGAGTGGATATTGGGACTCACTCTAGTTTTAATGAACTCAAGCTATTTCCCTGCCACTCACAAAGTATATACATTAACACAGAAACAAGCAAGAAGACTACTACTAATAATAGTAAAGTAAATCTAAACCTTAGGAAAAAGAGAAAAGTTTAGATAAGAAAAACTTGAGTTTAAAATGTCTAATATAGAACAGACTTTGCCGAAAGCCTACTGATTGAACTCAATTTAGGAGACACTAGAATTGAAAACTTTGTGGGGAGAAAAGCCAAAATATACCAGTCATAAAAGGATTGTTATGGGAGACTGAAGACTGATATAAAGAGCTTTGTACAATGATTTTGAAGACTTGAATTTGAGTCCTGGTTCTATGAATGATTTAGTTCCAGGGCCTGGGGCCATTCATTTTATGACTTCAAATCATTTTTCTCATTTATAAAATAAGAAAGTCAAGTGCATAGTGCTAGGGTCATTCATTTTAATGGAAAGGAACAGTGCCACTAAAAAACACAATCCCCAGAGACAAGAATGAGAAGCAGGTGGGAACAGCCCTTCTCTTTCCTCTGACCCCACAGAAGGCACAACCAGGGGCCAGAAGAGGCTCCCTTCTCCCAGCTCAGCCCACCCTTCCTTTCATTAATTTCCACACCTTGCAATACATGAACTTTTGAGGAGATCTGTGATTTACACTGTGCAGCCAGATTTGTAACTGTGGCTTTGTGATAACATGAGCAGTTATTCAAAGTCAGAACTATTTCAATTTTCCTCTTCATTTACAATTTGTTTCTTTCCAAATGGGTTATAACTATGCTGGTTGGAGCTGTTTCCTTTATCTTCCTCAGATGAAATATAAGGCAAACATTAACCAATATGAGAATGATATTTGTATGTTTGCTCTTTATTGCTGAAAAACAAAAGATGAAATTCTGACTTGAAGACCATCCAGGAGGCCATTCCAGGCTGGTATCTTATGGTCTTAATGTTTATAAAGTAAAACCCTTTAAAGCAACACTGTCCAATAGAAATATAATCAGAGCCACATAAGTAATTTTAAATTTTCTAGTAGTCATATTAAAACAATAAAAAGAAGTGAAATTAATCAATATATTTTATTTAATCCAATATACTCACAATATTAGGAAGATCATCAATAAATGTTAGCTGCTTTGGAAAGGGAAAAAACATGTTAATCATTTATTCTGCAAAAAATTTGTGATTTTTATTTTTATTTATTTTATTAATGATCTTTTATTTTTTAAATAATTTTTTTTATTTTTTAAAAGATAGTTAGATTACATAAATGTTACACAAAAAATATAGGGATTCCCATATGCTCCATTCTCCACATCCTCCCACATAAACAACATCCTTTATTAGTGTGGCACATTCATTGCAACTGATAAATGCATCCTGGGACATTACCACTGAGCATGGACCATAGTTTACATTGTAGTTTACACTCTCTCCCACACAATTCTGCAGGTTATGGGAAGATATAAAATAGCCTATATCTGTTATTGCAGTGTCATTCAGGACGATTCCCAAGTCCTGAAAAAGCCCCTGTATTACATCTTTTCTCCCTCTCCCTGACCCCAGAGCCTGCAGTGGTCACTGCCTCCACATCAAGGTTGTAATTTCTTCTATTGCTAGAATCACAAGTCTATAGTAGAATAACAGTAAGTCCACTCTAGTCCATATTTTATTCCCCAGTCCTGAGGATTCTGGGATGGCGTGATGCCCACTCCACCTCTAATTGAGAGGGGGCTTCAGTCCCATATGGCTGATGGGTGGGACTTTCTTGCTTACGGTTGTAGACTCTCTCAGTTCCTTGGTGTGGTGTTTATCCATACTCACCTCCTTGTTAGTTGTCCTGGGTGAGTCCAATGAACTGGGGAGTATGAGTTGCAACTCCGCTGAGGCTCAGGGCCCAGCTGGCACATGGACATCCCAAAGATTCCAGTCTCTTGGATGTATACCTATAAACTCCAGCACCAAGTATAGGTTTAAATAGAAGGGACAGATGAGCCATGTGTAGGGAAGCCATAATTGAGTCCAATGCTGCCACTCTCAGGAACACAAACTCCAAAGTAGGGCCCACTGGCAAGGAACCAAACTCCAGAGCTGTCTGCCCTGACCATAGGACTTGGGTGTCTCCAGAGCCCTTAGGAGCCCCACTATTTGGGGTAGTATCCACTTTGAAGTCTCTTAGCCATATAAACTCATTTGTCTTTACCTTTTCCCCTTTTATTCAAGGTCTTTTTCCAGTTGCATTACTAGTTGGTACTTGGTAATAATCCCTCGGTGCCAAGGAAGATCATCTCCAGGAGTCATGTTCCATGCTGGGGGCAAGGTAATGCATTTATATGCTGAGTTTGACTTAGAGAGAGGCCACATTTGAGCAACAAGGAGGCTCTCAGGAGGCAACTCTTAGGCACCCCACAACACTAGGCTAAGTTTCAATTTCAAGAGCAAAGGCTCACAAGCATATTCATCAATATCAAGAGCCCATCAGTGGCTCATCCTCCTTCACCAGCCATTGCCCCTCCACTTGGGGGACTGTTGCTGCTCCATTAGAGAATATGGCAGAGCTCTCCAGGATGGGAATTCAATATTTTCTAGGTTATTGTGTGAATCTCCATCAACTGTGACAATGCCCCATGAACATTTGAACACATTTATATACATATATATATATCCAGGTGAGCTTCCTCCCATATATCCCCCATCACTGACACCCTACACCAATGATCCTCCCCTGCCCCAGTTGTAACCCTTCCATGATCCAAAGCTTCTTCAAAAATGAAGCCAATAAAATAGCCAAATACAATTAATAGGAAAATGAAATAATAACGTTAAGTTCAAATATAAGAAATAAAATACATAAACATTTTAAAAAACTAAAAATAAAAGATTGGGATATTAAAAAATAATGAAAAATATTTAAAAAAAATTTTTTTTTACATTTTGCCATTCATCACTGTAATATCTGTCGTCCTGAATGTAGATGACATTTTTTTCCATTTATTCCCCAGTGTCTTCTTTTTTACATTTTGTTTTCAAAGAAGTTTTAGGTCACAGTAAAGTCACATACAGAATACAGGGGACTCCCATATACCCAACATCCTTCCCATTTTCCCCCTTCCCGTAGTTATACCTTTTTATATGCGGATGGTACCTTTGTTACAACTGATATACAAATAGTGAAACATAGCTACTAATCATGGTCAATGGTTTACATTATGGTTTACTCTTTAGACCATACACTTTTATAAATTTTGATGATATTTAATATGGCCTGTGTCCATCATTGAAGGATCATATAGAACACAATACCCCCTGTTCCATCTATTCTATTCCTCCTTCCCCCTCTCCTCGGGGCCCACGGCTACCTCCTGGCTTCACTTCTTGGATGACAAGATTCATAGTTACTTGCAACAACACTGAGGTCTTGACACCCTGGATTGTCCTCCCCTATTAGGAACCACCCATGTTCTTGAGAGATTCTGTCTGCATCTGTTAGTTCAACATATATTTATTGGCTGTGGTAACAGAGGCTATTTCCAGCAGGAATGAAAAAATGGGATGACATCAATAAATATTAGCTGCTTTGGGGAGGAAAAAACATGTTAATCATTTATTCTGTAAAATTTTGTGATTTTTTAAAACTTTTGTGGAGGAGTATACAATGAACTAAGAAAGGAATGGAACTGTCCTACAAAGTAATGAAGTTGAAAGCCCATGATATAGACAGATGACTATGTCATCAGTGAAAAGTAATTTATAATATAATAGGAGAGGTAGGGAAAATGCTTGTAAGTCTTTAATTGTCACTAAAAACCAGTATAGTGGTACCTTGGTACTCACTGTTAATTGGTTCTGGGAGGCATGATAAGTACCAAAAATAACAAGTACCAAACAAATTTTTCCCATAGGAAATAATGTAAATAAATGTAATGCGCTACCAAACCAAAGACAATGCACATTTTTAAGGTAATATATAAAAAGATAGGGTTGTATATCATTACTTTACATGAGAAATAAACCTAAAAATTAATAAATACTTAGATTAAATAAAATAAAAACTTCACTTTACCTGTACTGAGAAGAGTCCATGGCCTAATGGGATGGTGGGAGGAGAGTGGTGAGGAGGAGAGGTTACATGGAGTGTTGCTTGGAAGGAGAGTCCCCCCAATAGAACATCAGGCACCTGGACTTCAGGTGTTCTTTCTCTTCTCTGCCTTTCATCAACTTGCACCACAGGCTCTGACACACTCTTTGTCACCTTCACTAAAAACTTATCCAAACAGGACTGCTTCTGTCTTCTTTTCAGAATTCCTCAAAAGTGTGAAATTGTTTGGTCTTTCAATAAATTCACATTTCTGCTTGTCAGAGCTTTGCTTGAAATGGACAGAATGGACAAAGTTTTGAACTTCTGTCCATTTTGCACAGTTCTTTTATCAAAGAACTGGAGACATCCTCCCTTATCTCCTCATCTGAAGAAATCTCTTCAGCCACCTTTTGTTGCTGCTCCTTCTGTAGTTCCCACAGCTTCTCAGTATTGATCTATTCATGATATTCCTCCACTAACTTCTCAACATTAGCAGCATTGACCTCCAGACCCATGGATTGGCCCAAAGATAGAATCTCCTGCACAGCTGTACCCTCTGTACCTGCAGGCTTGGGGTCAACTTCAAACCCTTTGAAGTCTCTCTGAGTCACAGCTTCTGGCCACAAATTCTTCTATGCCAAATTCATTGTCCTATAAGAGACTTAGTTCCAGGCCTTATCAGCAAGGTTAAGGCAGTACAGGATATTGAAATGCTCCTTCCAGAATTATGTGAGGGTCAACTGGGTGTCAGAGGTGATCTCAAACCCCTCTGGAAAAGCGCCTTAGTGTACAACTTTTTGAAGTTTGAAATGACCTGCTGGTCCATGGGCTGGATGAGAGGAGTAGTGTTGGGGGTCAGGAACCTTACAGTGATAAAGCTGAACTCCTCCATCCAGTCAGTCATCCTCCAAACCTGGAGGGTGGGCAGGCGCATTGTCCAAAAGCAGGAGTGCTTTCAGAGGCAAATCTTTCTCCAGCAAATATTTTTTCACTGAAGGACCAAACACTTCATTTATCCACCTCAGTGAAAAATTGCCTCAATACCCAAGCTTTGCTGTTTGCCCTCCACATCACATGGAGTTTGCCTTTCATGACATTATGCTTCTTGAAAGCTTGTGGGTTTTTACTATGATAGACTAGTTGAGGCTTGGGTTTTAAGTCCCCACTAGCATTCCCACACAACACTAGAGAGAGCCTGTCCTTCATTGCTTTGTGGCCTGGTAATGCCTTCTCCTTTTTTGTGATGTAGGTCCAACTGGGCAGTTTTTTCCAAAAAACTCTGGTCTCATCACAGTTAAAAACTTGGTGGAGAATAAAACATTCAGCCTTACGTAGTCTTTAAATTCACTGATGAATTCATCAGCAGCCTTTTTATTAGCACTTGCTTACTCACCATGCCTCAGGGCACTATGGATTCCGTCCTGTTTTTAAAATTATCAAACTGGCTGTGGCTGGCCTTAAAAACTTTAACACTCTCATCACTCGTTTAGGGTTTGTTTTTCAAAAGATCAGCATGCAACACTTTCACTTTTTCACATATCGTGGCTTCCTATACACTGTTGCCTGGTAACTGCTTCTCATTTACCCAAATTAATAGCAGCTTTTCAACTTCCTCGAGTGTTCGGGAACCCGGCTTTGTTACTGCTTTAACTCCTTTCGCAACATGAGCCTTTTCTTTAATCACTTCTTTATTCTTAATGATGGTGGAGACCGTTGTTCTAGGAATACCATATTACCTAGCAATATCAATAATGTGAATACTGCTCTCATATTTACCTATCATTTCTTTTTTTTTGCTCAATGGTGGCGTAAAGTAATTTTCTTTTCTCCTCAGAGCTATCACTGTTCATTTTCTTAGGACCCATGATGAGAAAAAAAAAAAATGCAAAAATACACAAAATGACCACAGAAGCTAAGAAAAGACCGCAATGGGATGTGCACAGGGCAAGAGCTACTGAGTGAATAACGCGTGACCCTTTGTTTTGGCTGGAAAGTGTAGTGAGTCAGGAGGCAACCAACACAGACAAGTTCTAGCTTGCTCATCAAGTCCAAACAAATGATGAGTACTGGGACAAAATTTCCACATCAAAATGCATCGAGTACCAAATTCAATGAGTTTCAAAGAAGTTGAGTACCAAGGTATGACTGTATATGCCTAAATCCCCCAATCAGAGAAAACAATTGATATATTCTATAAAGATAAAAGGGCTAGTTAACTATCATAAAGAATGTTAATCTACATGTTTGTGGGAAGAAAGGAAAAGTCTGTACTCCCACACACTATTGGAAGTAAAAGTGACAACAATGAGGAAAAATTTTCAAATATCCTTAAGAATTATGTCTTTCAACACAGCCATTCTAATTCTACATCTTGAGGAAATTACTAGAAAGAATATAAAAATGAACATAAAAGGATGCTTACTTCACTAACATGAGACTACTAAAAATTTGCAAACAATCTAAATACCCACTAAGAAAGGGATAATTAAATATATTGTGATCTACATACCTAGTAAAATATTATGCATTAAAATGTTGATAGAGATTTTGTATATTGGAATATATGTATATATGCATTTATTGTTAAATGAAAAAAAATAAGTTATGGAACAGTATATGATATTATGCCATTTAAAGCACACACATACAGCAGTGCAGATATTTAAATTTTTCCTTATATTTTCAGAAATAATTGATATGATTTTATTGAGCAAACATTATTTTACTCAGAACAAACAATACATCTCTTTATACTGGGAAGAAGAATTATACCCTGAAAACTTTTAAGTAACAAAAAATAATAAATAAATGAAAGTATGATTACTATCCATTGTAGTTGTTAGGAAAAGAGAAGAGAAAACGTTAACATAAGCAGAGATCATAAGGAGAATATTTTACACTAAGAAGTATTATGTTTTTTTCATGACTCATTTGTGTCTAAACTGATTTAATTGCAAGCTCTTGATCTTCTTAAATATGAAATTTAAGGCGTGTGTGTGTGTGTGTGTGTGTGTGGCAGAACACATTAAAATAGGACTATTAAATGATTTTCTATTTGGCAGGTTTGAAGATAACAACCTGTCACCTGGACCTCACTCAACTTTACCTGCCATTTGTGGGGGGTTGGTGGGGGGAGGGGAGGAAGTGTTGAACTGTGAAATAAAGTAACAGCAAAGCAATTAAAACATAAAATCAACTCAGAGAAAGGTTAACTGAGGATGTGTCAAACAAAGAGCAAGACACAGGCAGGGGCTTTTGACAGGGAAAAATGAAATAAAGGTTATCCCTTGGCTCCCTGCTGAGAAAATTTCAATTTTCCTGCCCCTCCTCTGCAGAATGCATTGTGTGCTTCCTGGGGCCCTGGGTCAAATCCTGAGCCTCACACCAACTCAGGTGTCTCTCTCTCACTGGCCATCTCAGGTTCTGTCATTCCCTGCTCCAAACTGTCATGTTCTCCCTGATGCTTTCTGGATATCCCAGAAGCTACAAACATACAATCAACAGAATTTTGTGGTTGCTACTGTTTTGCCTTGCATAGTGGTGACAAAATTTAAAAGTTACCCACACTTAAAAAAGTAGAATATTTCATATAAAGGCCCAGATCTTCCACTTCTGAAAATCAGAAGTTGGGAGACATCAGACTCACATTCATGAAACATACAATGACCTTAAGCTAAATGCAAGCAGCCTACTATCACTGGGGGCAGGTTTCTTGCTCTCTGTTTTGTTTGCTTCCTTTCCAAATCTTCCTCTTCTCTGCCCTCCTCTCTCTCTCACACACAGTTTGATTCACTTATTTACATTATCTGCTTTGTTATTTCAGGGCCAGTATTGGTCAGCCAAAGGTACTGATGCAAAATACCAGAAATCTGTTGGCTTTTATAAAGGGTATTTATTTGGGGTAGAAGCTTACAGTTAACAGGCCATAAAACATAAGTTATTTCCCTCACGATAGTCTGTTGCCATGTGTTGGAGCAAGATGGCTGCTGATGTCTGCAAGGGTTACTGCTTCCTTTTCCTCTTAAGGCTCTGTGGTTCCAGCTTCTTCCAATATCAACTGTAGGCTGGGATAAGCCTCGTCTCTCTCTGGTCTCAGCTGCTCTGCTCTCTCCACAAGGCCAGCTGTAAACTGTTGGGTGAGGGGCTCATCTTTCTTCCCAGGGTCTCTGCCGTGTCTAATGGAACCTTCTCTCTTTCCTCATGTATCTGTTTCTCAGTGTATTTACTCCCAGGGGCTTCAGCATTAAAACTCTGTCTCCTCTGCCTTGTCATTTTCTCTGAGTCCCCGCCCACTAGGGGGGTGGGGACTAAACACCCTACTGACTTGGTCCAATCAAAGCCCTAGTCATAATTTAATTAAGTAAAAATGAAACCTCTGAATTCAATACAATCTAAGGGTATCATTAGCCCAGAGGAACAGATCAGTTTACAAACATACTCAGTATTTGTTTTTGGAATTCATCAATATATCAAACTGCCACAGGGGCAGAATCTACAAGTCTTTCATGATGTAACTTGGGGCCCTTCCCAACCTAACTTAACCTGCCTTTCCAGAATTACTTCCTGTTTGACTCCTTCATACACTGGTCCATTCTGTATGTGCCCTCAACATGCTTTTCTTTTATCTACGCTCCATACTTGTGCTCATGTCTTGAAGAAAGTCCTCAGTTTTATCTATAAGGTTTCTATTTTGATATCCAAATTTTCCTGACCACTTGCCAAAGTGAAGTCTTCCTCCTCTAGATTTGGCCAGAAATTAGCATCTGTATCTTTCATTTGGCAACTATGAGTAACCCTTTGTACATTTTCTGCTACTTCATAAGCTCTTTTCCTAATAACTTTGCATTCCCCAGAGCCCAGAATAGAATGCCCAACAACATTTTGCTGGTTGATCCTTGTACAAATTGGGCAATATGTCTCTGATTTTCTTATCTGGATTAGTTTCAGCCACATATCATCCATGAAGCACAGAGAAGTCAAATCTAGAAGGTGAGGTCTTATGAGATTGATTGATTGGGCCATTGCCAGAAAGTCACTTGAATCCCAGTCAACAGCTTCCTGGCAAAGCAGGAAGGATTGCTTTGATAATTGGCAAAGCTCTTTTCAAATCAATGAGTGTTATGATTACAAAATGGCACTGAATATGCAAAAAAGAGTTTAGTTCCCAGCTCAATTTTTCTAGCTCCCTTGCCTACTGAAAAGCACTTTCTCATGATTTGTGTTTTCAGTAAGGACAGGTTCATTCCCGCCCCCTGCCCCGCCCCCCAAAATAGACACATCAATTTTATCTTGTGCACATGGGACCTGATTTGCATTATGCATTATCCATTGGCATTTCACTAAACTTCTATTCTGCTCATGCACCCCATAACTTGATGGTTTATTGAATAGATTCTCTGGTAGTCTCTAAGTCCAGGGAAAGGAAAACTAGATTAAGGATATAGGAACAAAGAGAGGTTGCATGATAGATCCTTGATCATAGCTAGCCAGAGGCAGCCCCAAGGATAGAATTCAAATATTCTAATCCTTATTTAGGGCTATTTCCTCTCCACTACATTGCCAAAAGGAGAACTATATTCACTTCAGACCCTGTGGGTTAAGTCACTCATACCAAGTTTAATGAGGATTTTTTTCTTAACTGTCCAGTATTTACATAAAATCCAGGATAGCCCTAGTACAGAGCTCTGCAAACTATAGCAAGTAGGCCAAATCTGACCTACCAACTGCTTTTGTAAATAAAGTTTTATTGAAACAAAGCCATGACCACTGGTTTAAGTATTGCCTATGGCACAAAGCCTAAAATACTTACTATCTGGCCTTTTATAGAAAAAGTTTGCAGATACCTTCCTCCACTGATTAAAAGAACAAAATGCAAATAATACCTGGAGGCAGATAATCCCCTTTATTGACCATCAAGACCCACCTGATAGATAAAGACATATGACATATAGAAAGATAGATTATAGAGATAGGTAAATACTATTAAACAGATAGTTTAGATAGACAAAATAAGAAAGATAGATAATCAATCTCCTTTGATAGTGGTGAGAGGAATATCCAGGTCTAGAGCAATTTAGATCAGTCTCCCCCAAGTAAGAGATGAAAATTAAATCCAGGAACTTGAGTCCTTGATGGGGTCCTAGGCTCTAGACTAACCTTAGTTTGTTAATATTTTTGTGATTAAAGGTTCAGGCTTTTGTACCCCAAGTATTTAATCCACCCACCTTTGGTTTCATGAGAACCCTAGTGGTAAAGTGTGACCCTCTCCATGCCTGTCTGACTAATTCAATGCCTGTGCCAAGCCCCAGCCACCATCACTCGAGACCTTTTCCAGCACTCCTTGCCCATCCTGGAGGCTCAGCAATTCTCACACCCACTGAACTGACAGTGAGGATGCACTGAGAAAAGGCTGAGAGCTCTCTGAAATTTACTTAATTGAACAACAGATTCCCACAATTTCCAGCAGCAGCAAGAAAAGGAAAATGAAGAGCTGTTTCACAGCAAAAAGATTTTCTGATGTAACCATTAAGTTAAATGTGTGATTATGAAATGTTTGGAGGGAGGGGAATAATGGGAAAAGATAGAGGCAAACTCCAATGAAGGCTGTTTTTTAAAAAAAGTTACCTTCATCCTAGTGAGGCACAACAGTAAATCAGGGCTTTTAGAACTGACAGGCAGCCATAATGTCTGCTTTAGAAGTCTTGCCATACTGTCATATAAATATAAATTGGTACAGGACCTGATGCCAAGCAAGTATTTTATATGAACAATTTTAATGACAGTTTTGAAGACTCCAAAAAAGATGCTATCAGCCTAAACTACCACCATAGCAGTACTTGATGTCAGTTTTAGCTAGCATTAATTCTATTTTGAATGGGATGGGGGCATGAACACAGCTGTTCATGGAGGAAATAGCTCATTCACTAATGACATTCTCAAAAGCCTTTTCTAATGCTACTCATCAATGTGTATTGCTTAAGTAATTTCTCTCCCATAGGGCATCTCTTTCCCTGGTTGGAATTTCATATGACAAATGTATTGAGAGGCTATTATTTGTGAGTATTGTGTTACAATTAGGGTAGGACTGAGAAAGACAGGCTCCCTGTCTTAAAGTGCTCAGAATTCGGTGAGGGAAATAAGACTTTGAGAGATGATCCTTCCACTTCAGTCTCCTCTGACAGTTTTTGCATCAGTGAGAAATTCTGAGCAGCTGGAAGCCAGAGGTGGGCCAAGATGATAAGGTGAGCTAAGCCAGTGGACATCACATGAATTACTTCTAAATGATTCCTCTTGCATTGGAATTACTGGAGATTATTTTTTTAAAATGGAGATTCCCCAGATTCACCTCCAGATCTGAATAAAACAAAATCTTTGGGCACACTGCCTGAGAATGTGCATTTTTAACAAATGTCCCAGGAGATCCCCAAGCATCTTCAAGTTTCAGAACCATTTGCACCACTATCTCCTGGTTCTTGAGTCAGAAAACACACACAATCCTAGGTGTGTTCTCCCTTACCTCAGTGGATATCTGTATACTTCAGAGTAAACTGGAAAGTAGGTGGGGATGAGATAGGCTAAAATGTAGATTCCTGGGCCCTCCTCCAAGAGAGGGTAGGGCTTCTGATCTAAGCGGTTTCTCAGTCACACCTGGAGAAATACTATCCTAAATTCACATAATCAGCAAATCCAGTTGTGTCTAACTCTATAACATCTCTAATTCTTGTCTAACCTTCTCTCCCTCCCTAGAGTCATGGCATTAGTCAGACCCCCAGCATCTCCCACTATAATTTTTGGAAGAGACTTCGCTCTCTGTCTTCAGTCTGAGGTGCCTCAAACCAGTTCTTCAAACTATCCTGAAAATGAAGTATCTCAAATATCCACACATGAGCATTCCTCCTCCTTCCTTCATTCCATCTATGACCCCCATGCCTGCTGGATAAAGTCCATATTTCTATGCCAGGTACACGAGGCCCTAGGTGATCTTTACCTCTCTCATTTCCCCCCTTTCAGCTCTTGCCCTCTACCCTCTGCTCCAGGTACAGTGAACTACACATAGTTCCTAGAATCTTACTTATAGGTCTCTTCCTGTCACAGTGTGTAAGTGTATTTTTATGTGATGTTTTAATAAATGCCTGTCTCCACACTATATTACAAGCCTCCATGAGTACTCATTCTTTTGAGACAAGTGTCTAATACAATATCTGGCCCTAGGAAAGTACTCTTAAAAGATCTGTTACAAAAATGAATAATATATTGGGTAGCTTCATAAACATAAAAGTATGTTAATTCTCTTGCTTGGGATGCTTCCTTTCTCCTTATGCTTCTCCCAATTCCCATCAAATTATTCAAGTTCCAGCTTAAGCATTCTAAGCATGTCATTTCTCTGCTTACCCTACTTACTTCCCTTTTGTTAAAGAAGATTCCCAGTTATATAACATATCTTAAGGTGAATGAAGCAAAGTTTACAGGTCCCACCTATTGTATACATTATACACTACTCTAATTTCATGTATTAAACTAAATTGTATTACCATTGTTGGCTGACATACATATCTCTGCTATGACACAACGAGACACCACAGATCAGGGGCTGTGTTTCATTAACTATGAATTCCCAGTGCCAAGCATAGCACCAGGCATAAAATAATTGTTCAATAAGTATTGGTGAATAGTTATGTAAATGAACAAACCAGTGAATCAACAAGTGAATGAACCTACAAATGAATCAGTGATCAAAAGAACTTTCATGCAAGCTGCTCCTGATAGCAATTGGTGGTCAAAGTTCAGATGTTCAAACTAGAGAATGTGACCAGTATCTGTATTTCTTACATAGAGGCCACCAGCACTATCCAGAAGCCCTGTTGTGGCTCGGAGCACAGGTTAAGCATGATCAGAGCTTATCGTCTTGGTGTCAGAGTCTTCATCAGACACAGATCAGAACACCCCGTGGTTTTTGACCACATCCCAATGCCTATAGGCTTAGCCTGTCATTTAAGATACCTCTTATAAAGGGCTGTTTTCATTTGCTAAAGGCTGCCAAGGCAATATACCAGAAAATGGTTGGCTTATACAATGGGGATTTATTACCTTATAAGCGTACAGTTCTGAGACTGTGTAAGTGTCCAAATCAAGGCTTCATCAGGTGATGCTTTTCTCCCTGGCTGCCAGCACATCGAGGCATTTGTGGTCTCTCCCTTCTCCTATTTTCCTTGCTTCAGCTTCTGGCTTCCTCTCTCCTTGCTTTGGTAGCTTTCTCTCTCTGCTTCTGTGGGTTTTTCTGTCTCTGAGGTACCATATTCCTCCCATTTATAATGGAATTCAGTAAAAGGAGTGAGACCCATCCCGGGCGGGCCATGCCTTACTGAAGTAATCTAATCAAATGGTCCCACCTACAATAGGTGCACACTCACAGGAATGGACCAATTTTAAGAACATGATTATCTGAGGTACACAGAGTCTCAAACTACCACAGGAAACAAGTTATGTTTACTCTTTTGACCTACTTCTTTCTCATTCACACCTGTCACTCGTATAAGTACCACTTTTTCTTCTCCTGGAACTGCCACATTAGCATACCGTAGCTCATGCCTCTCCTTCAGTTGACAATGACTCTGCCCTACTCACATACCTGGCCCATCTTTCCCTGACAAAAGCCTATTCACCCTTTGACAGCATCTCAAATGGCACCCTTCCACGAAAACTTCTCTGATTCAATTCGTCCATATAATCATTCATTCCTTTATTCAGAACAGGTGAGTAGCAAAGTATGCACGTTTCACAGACTCCTTAAGGTTTGACTCAGCTCTGCCACCAATGAGTTGTCTAATGAGACAACTCATACTACTACCCTAAGCTCCCTTTATTCACCTGGAGTCAATCAGTACGAACCTCATAGAATGTTTGCGAGCTAGAGATGAAAGAAGCTAATCCATTGAAGAAATTATGCATAATATCTGGCAAGAAGCAAACTTTCAGGAAGTTGGCCATTCCACTTCTCTTTCTCCCTCTCCACTTCTTCTTCATTACCATGCTTCTTCTGTTCTTTGGCAACACATGTTTTGAATCCACACATAAGTTCTTCTGAAAATATCATTAAAGATTGTTGGTCTCTCCAGAATGAATTTTACTTTTGTTTAGTTCCATTCTGATAACTCATGTAAGTAACTTTCACCACTTAACCTCATTCTGTTCCATCAGAATATATTTATTTTTACATTCTCAGGGTTATTGGTGCCTGGTTAAACCTTTCTGAGTCTCAATTTCTTATCCTAAAAAATGGAATAATACCATTATGTTGCAAGGCTGTGAGGATTCAGTGAGAAAATAAATACTAGTATCAAAGTATGGTCAACTTCTCTGTATGGCCCACCCAATGTAGTCACTACCTGAGTGTCACTGCAGACATGGTATCCTCAGAAGCAGCTTTGGGAATAAACATTGTGTCTCCAAATCACTGGGGTGTTGAAACTGGAAAAAGCTCGATTTAGTCCAAAGTCACTCCCCACTTTAGAGATGAAATAACTGGTAAATATATTTGCCTTTCTGGGCCTCAAAGCCTACACATTGAACCCACGTCTCCTGGCTACCAGGCCTCTACCATGGCAGCTTCATGCTCTACCTTCCTTTCTTCTGAAGCTGCCTCTCAGATCCATATTCTTGTCAGTCAATTTGAAATACTTTCTTTGAAAATATGAATAATTAATGTTTGATGTGACTCTATGCATTATGTGTTCCTTCCTTTATCACCCACTGCCAGCTTGTAATTTCCATGTTACATTCTGGCTGCTCCCTATCCAAGACATTGTTTAAGAAGGAAATGTTCAAAACAAGCCTGGGAGCTGAAAGGAGGTAATGGGATCTCTGTTCTCTTTTGTTTCCTTTCCCACTCCACAAGCAGCAAGCAAGGGGAAATTGTACCAACTACCCATTAAACTGCATATGGTTCTCTTTTCTATTGCTACAGCCACTGTTTTTTAAATCCCTTGGGGGAGGGTGGCATTAGAAGTGATAACAGGGAAAGCCTAGTTCCCTCCTTCCATAACTGAAAAGCACAGGGCATGTACTAGCAGGTTCAATATGCCGAGCCACTTCAGCAGTTGGACAGAGCCACAAGAATGGCCAGTTTTGAAGAACTCAGATTGGTAAAAGTAATGTAAAACAAAGAGAACTATAATGACATCAAAATAAGATATTTTAATTGTCCATTTTCCAGGAACCTAGAGGTAATTTGCAGTGATTAGTGCCAAATAGGGGTACCGTAAATGCTTGTGGCTGAATGAAATGAATGAACCACTATTAAAATTTTGGAGTATATTCATATCTGTCTCTCTATATATCCATGTATGTATCTCATACAATACATATTTATTTTCTAACCAGTAATTTTAAAATAATTATTATGAAAAATTTCCCATGCTACTTGATGTTTTTCCATAGTACCATTTTAATTGTTGAATTGCATTGCTTAGTATGGAACCCTAAACAGGCTTATCTGGGAAATATTTTGGAAGCCACCCACTATTTTTTTCTGAGATTCCTCTACTCATTATTCAGGGTCTAGAAGACATCTCAGTATCTTTTTTTAAAAGTTCTGATCCCCACATTCTCTTTACTCACTTAACCCTTAATTGTATATATAGCGATAATCAACTCCCTTTCTGCTTGACACTACTACAGGGCATCAGACTTAGAGGGACCCATAAAAAATACTTTGACTGACTCTCTTCAAAGACCTGTTTGCTAACCACAACTGCTGACTCCTACAGTAAGACAATGCTTAGCTTTGTAAGAAAAAGCCAAACTGTTTCCCAAAGCGGCTCCACCATTTTGCACTCCCACAAGCAAGAATGAGAGAGTTCTTATAGTTCTGCATCCTTGTCAGTTTTTTTTTTTTTTTTAAATTTCAGGCATTTTAACAGGTTTTTAGTGGTACCTAATTGTTGTGTAAATTTCAATTCCTTTAGGGCATATGATGTTGAGCATCTTTTCTTATACTTATTTGCCATTTGTATAACTTCTTCAGTGAGATGTCTGTTCAGAACTTTCTCACACGTTTTAATTAAGTTTTTTGTTTTATTTAAGAATTATTTGTATCCAAAATACAAGTCCATTAACAGATATGTGTTTTGCAAATATTTTCTGTTCAGTGTGTCACTTGTCTTTTCATTTACTTAACACTGTCTTTTGCAGTCCAACTTACCAATTTTTTCATTGGTGGGTTGCGTTTTGGGTGTTGTATCTAAAAACTCATTGCCAAACTGAAGGTCACTTAGATTTTTACCTGTGTTGTTTTCTAAATGCTTTATAGTTCTGTGTTTAACATTTAGGTCTATGATCCATTTTGAGTTCATTGTAGTGAAATTGTAAGGTTTGTGTCTAGATTCGCTTTTTTGCATATGGAGGTCAAATTGTTCCAGAACCTTTTGTTGAAAACACTATTCTTTCTCCACTTAATTACCTTTGCTACTTTGTCAAAGGTAGGTTGACTATTATTTGTATAGATCTATTTCTGGACATTCAGTTCAGGTCCATTGATTTAATTGTCTATTCTATTCTTTTGTCAATACAACACTGCCTACGTTACTGTAGCTTTTCATTAACCTTAAAGTCACATAACACCATTCCTCCAACTTTTTTGTTATTCTTCAGTAATATGTTGGCCATTCTGGGCCTTTTGATTTTCTACATAAACTTTAGAATGAGTTTGTTGATCTCTGCATAATAACTTTCTGGAACTTTGATTGGTATTTCATTGAATCTATAGATCAAAATTTTGAAGAGTTAGCATCTTAACAATATTAAGTCTTCCTATACATGAATATAAAATATCTGTCCATTTATTTAGATTTTTTTTATTTTCTCATCAGAGTTTGTAGTTTTCCTCATGTAGATCCTGTACATATTTTCTTATATTTTTATCTAAGTATTATTTGGGGTGCAGAAATAAACAGTATTATGCTTTTGATTTCAAATTTCAATTGTTTGCTGCTGGTATATAGAAGAGCAATTGATTCCTATCTTAACCTTGTGAGTTATCTCTAATCATTTATTAGTCCCAGAAGTTTTTCTCATTTTTATTGATTATTTGGGGTTTTCTACATAGGCAAACATGTCATCTGTCAACAAAGTCAGTTTTATTTCTTATTCCCAATCTGTATACCCTTTGTTTCCTTTTCTTGTCTGATTGCATTAGCTAGGACTTCTAGTAATAATGTTTTGAATAGGAGTGGTGAGAAGGTGCATTCCTGCCCTGTTCCTGATCTTTAGTAGGAATGCATTTAGTTTCTTACCATTAAGTATGATTTTAGTCAGAAGATTTTGTAGATGTTCCTTATCAAGTTGAGAAAGTTGGTCTCTGTTCATAGTTTGCTGAGAATCATTATCTAGAGTGAGTGTTGAATTTTGTCCATTTTTTTTCTGCAGTTGTTGATGCTATCATATGATTTTCCTTCATTAGATGGTTTATGAGTAGATTACATTAATTGATTTTTGAAGGTTGAACCAGCCTTACATGCCTGGAATAAGTCTCACTTGGTTGTGACATATGATTCTTTCTATACTCTTTTGGACTTGATGCGCTAATATTGTGTTGAGGATTTCTGCATTTATGTTTATGTGTGATATTGATATGTAGTAGTTTGCCTGTCTGGTAATGTCTTTACCTGATTTTGGTAGTAGGGTAATGCTGGCTTTATAGAATGAGTTAGGAAATGTTCCCTTTGCTTCTATTTTCTGTAAAAGATGGTAGAGAATTGACATTATTTCATCTTAAATATTTGGTAAAATTCACCAGTGAAGCCATCCAGTCCTAGTACCATAAGGTGATTGGTATTAACACTCTTTATTAGATATATACATGTTATGATTATCCATTTCTTCTTCTGTGAGTTTTGGTAGTTTGTATCTTTCAAAGACTTGGTCCATTTCATATAAGTTATCGACTTTGGGGACATGGAGTTGTTCATAATATTCTTTTTGTTATCTTTTAAATGTCCATGTTATCAGTTGTAATTGCCTTTCTTTCATTTCTCATATTAATTTCTGTCATCTCTTTTCTTCTTGTTAAGTCTGGCTATAAGTTTATCAATTTTATTGACCTTTTCAAAGAACCAGCTTTTGGTTTCACTGATTTTTCTCTATTGATTTTTTGTTTTCAATTTCATTGATTTCTGCTCTGATATTCATTATTTCTATTCTTCTGCTTGTTTTAGGTTTATATTGCTCTTCTTTCTCTAGTTTCCTTAGGTGGAAGCTTAGAGTATTGATTTTAGATCTTTCTTAATTTGTAATAAATACATTCAATGCTATAAATTTCCCTCTAAGCACTACTTTTCCTGCATCCTGCATATATGTTGTATTTTCATTTTATTTCATTAAAAAATACATATTTTTTATTTCTCTTGAGTCTTCTTTCACTCACGTGTTATTTAGAAGTGTGTTGTTTAATCTCCAATTATTTTGGAATTTTCCTGCTTTTATTAATTTCTAGTTCAATTTCACTATAGTCTGAGAGCATACTTTGTATGATTTCTATCCATTTCAATTTAAGGTGTTTTGTTTTATGGCCCAGAATGTGGTCTACCTTGAGGAATTGTCCACATGTGATTGAGAATAATGTGTACTCTGTTGTTGGATGAAATATTCTGTACATGTCTGGTAGATCCAGTTGATTGATGGTGATATTCAGTTCAATGAAATCCTTGCTGATTTTCTGCCTGCTGGATCTATAAATTATTGGTAGAAGAGTATTGAAGTCCCCAAACTGGAATAGAGGATTTGTCTATTTCTCCTTATAGTTCCATTAGTTTTCACCTCTCAAATGTTGATGCATTGCTGTTAGGTGCATACACATTAAGAATTGTTATGTCTTCTTGGAGAATCTACCCCATTATCATTATGTAATATACTTCTTTATCCATGATAATACTCCTTGTTCTGATGTCTGCTTTGTTGCCTAAAATTAATATAGCTACCACAACTTTTTAAAAATAAAAGAATGTATATTTTATTACTTCATGTATTAATGATAAAAAAAATAATACAGCACAGCTGTTGCATTTTAAAAAGTGGAACTACATCCTTTGTTTTAATTTTAGTAAACAGATGAACCTGATGTCAGGTTTTTTTAGGTACTGGGGCCGGGGATTGAACCTGGGACCTTATATGTGGGAAGGCAGAGCTCAACCACTAAGCTACACTGGCTCCCCTGAGTTGGTTTTTCCATTTGTTTTGCTTGTTGTTTGTTGTTTTTGTTTCAGGTCCCCCCCCCCCCCGGGAGGCACCAGGAACCAAACATGTGGGAGATGGGCCCTCAACCACTTGAGCCACATCCACTCCCCCTGATGTCTTTTAATGGTATAACATTTGAGCATTGTACAATACATCTTATGAAGACCCATACATTAAAGAACTATTGGTTTAAATTTAATGATTATGAAACATATGCATTCATAGTTTCAGATTCTTTTTTCTTCCTCTGCCATCAGGTGTTCCATCCATTATATGTTTCAATGTTGAAGGCTTTGGTCTCTGTTTCTTTTTCTATGTCTTCTTTTCTTCCAGTTCCATGTTTTCTCTTTCAATTAAGGTAATTAAGGTATTACACCTTGGTGTATGTGCTTGGCTGAGGAGCCAATGGGGCGAAGCTACCATCTGTGGGATTATGACTGAAGGCCTCTAAGTCAGAATCTGGGCCAGGCAGAACAATATGGCAGGGCAGTGGAGCCTCATTTGGCCTCAGATAGCCAGTCCCCTGCCGTCACGCCTGCGGCAGCCATGCACACGCGCGCTTGTGGTGTCACCCACGGTGGGTCCAGAGTCAGGGTCCAGTGCGCAGAGCCCCTCATCCCAGGAAACAGGGCCTGCGGAAAGGGCGCCGCCCCCTTGGCCGTCATGCACCTCACGTTTGTGGGGAACCTGGTGCTAAACCACTGGTAGACGACCTGCTTCTGGGTCGGGTTTCATATGTAGCAGAGCAGCTACCGAGCTGCGATCTATTGAAAGTCAGCCCTAGACACAAGGGTTTGGGGGGGGGGGGGGCTCGTGCGCTCCTCCGGTGGGAGCTCGGCCTTAACGCGCCCCTCTGCTCCCGCGTCGGAGCCATGGTGGGTGCCACGCGCCTCTGCGCCCCTCCCGCCCAGGAGCTTCTCACATGTGCTGGTCTCGCGCCTCCAAGGCAGCCTTGCCTCGCCAGCCCGCCTCCCTCCCGCCCCGCAGGGGACTCCCCCGGTCTGGAACGGGGTGGGGGAGCTGTGGGCAAGGGCGAGGTGGGCGTCTTGGGGCGGTCCGCGATCCCTATTCTAGTGGGGCCACGGGCTGGGGGGCGGCGACGCCCTTGCGCTCTTCCTCCTCCCAGTGGGGTGCGGGTAGACCAGCAGACACGACTGCACTCTTGGGCTCTGCGGCGAGTCGGCCGGTAGACCAGCTGTCCGCCGTGGTGTGTGGGTGGATGGGGGGGAATATAGATATATAAAAGGTGCTACACCTCCTCTGGAGCTCCATTGCAGTTCTGGACTTAAGAAATCAGTGAAATTTAAACTGAGGAGAGTTGCGAATACAATGTCGCAATTCATCATAAAAATTTTCCTTGTTTACTCCAAGCTTGTGAAACACACAAATAAGAAAATAATCCTCATCTTCAGTATAGTTTTTTCCTTTGTTAGTACCATATGATATTCTCAGCTAGTGAAAAGGTACTTTGTACCATCCAATCTTTGTATCAATTGCTTTTTTGATAAAAATTCTTCTCTGAATTCTTGTCTCTCCTGTTTCAATCCGATCCCTTTCATCTTCTCTCTGTCCTGGAGTTTTTCATTCTACTTCTCTTGCTATATTTTCAATATCATCACGACCCAATTCTCATTATCTTTGATAAACTGGTTAAAATCTCTCTTATTCCAATTGGCAAATCCCTGTGTTAACAACTTCTCTTTTTCCTCTAACTCTTCATTATTCAGCTTCATCTATTTTAAGCTATTCTTTTTGTGCCTGGGTTGCATTTGGCAGGGCAGGATTTTGAGATGCCTCATATCCAAAAGATTTTTTCTGTAATATAGAATTTCTTTCTCCAGTAATTCAAATAAATGTGAAGGAAAGAATTGTAAATCCTGAACATTGTGTTCTTTGAAGGTCAAGGAGCCTTAGATGCTTTAGTTTGACTAACATGAGCAGCTTCCCTGAAATAAGTATCTACAGCATAGTTGGCTTTCTTTCTCATTTTGGTGGTTCAATCCGCTCTGTAAATGCAACTTTTTGTATTTCTCTATAGCCTTCTCATTCAAAGTTATAAACTCTCAACTCTGTATCCATTGTAAAGTTTCTAAGTGAGCTTTAGCCATTGTGGAGAGTTTTTCATTCATTTGTGAAGTATTCTTTGCACCTTTTTCCAGAATACTATCCATATCCTCATCAGTAATCTCACTTTCCCTTGAGAAAAATACATGTGTTGCACAAATGTTGAAATATATGAAGCATTTCATCTTCCAAATTTTCAGATTCAGATTCTGATCCACAAGTCTTCCTTGTTGAATGACTATTGAATCTAGTCTGAGTTTCATAGCCACATGTTCCACTATTCTTTCTTCTACAATGTTGTCAGTGATAAAGCAGAACACTCTTACTGCCTTGGTTTGTCCAATTCTATGTGCTTAGTCCATAGTCTGAACAACTATTTGGGGATTCCAATCTGAATCATACAAAATCACTATATCAGCAGTAGCAAGACTGATGCCAAGACCTCCAATATGCATGCTTAACATAAAAACAAACTTTGTGCTGTTTCGTTCATTGTATGCATTGATGGAATCTTGTCTTTCATCATGGGGTGTCTGCCCATCCAATCTGAAGTATTCATAATTTCTCCAAATGCAGTAATCATCTAAAATGTTCAATACTCTTGTCATCTGACTAAAGATTAGTGTTCAGGAACCTTGTTCTTTCAATTTAGGGAGCAGCTTATATACCACCACCACTTTGCCACTGTTGGTAACTAGATGCATATCTGTTGTATAAGGTGGACCAGGTTCAGCTCCATCAAAAAGATATGTATTCATCAATTGTAACAAATGTACCACACTAATGAAAGATGTTAATGTGGGAAAATGTGTGAGGGGTAGGGAGTGGGGCATATGGGAAACCCCCATATTTTTAATGTAACATTTATGTAATCTAAGTATCTTTTTAAAAATTAAAAAGTATATTAATTTTTTTAAAAAGAGAAAAATAAAGATATGTATGATTACAGCATTTCCTCAACTGCATCAGAATGTTCAACAATCTCATTCATCTTCCCTGCAGAGTTTAGTATATATATATCCTTCATTAATATCTGTGTATACCATTCCCTTTGCATTTTGCTGGGACCCACACAGCTTTTTACTTCCTTCTTTAGAGACAAACTTTTCAACATCAACCTTAATTTGACAAAGGAAGAAAGAACACAAAACTGTATGATGTCTATCAACCAGTTTTTGATCTCCAAGGCAATTGTTGTATCAAACCAGGAATCAAAGTCATTACCTGAATTAAAAATATCTGGCAACAAACAATTAAGAAGTGACTAGAGTTTATGCAAGTTGCTCTGAAGAATTGTTCCAGTTAATAACAGGTGATTTGTAGTCTTGAATTCCCTCACTATTTGCGACAACTTAGATTTCTAATTTTTGATCCTGTGAGCTTCATCTATAACTAAGTACCTCTAATTAAATGTCTTGAACACAGACTTTGCTTTAAGAAGCATTTCATAAGATATTACACATATGTCCCATTATCCTGGTAATAAAACATCTCTGACAAAAGCAGCTCATTGTTCTTTATTGACTATCAAACAAACAGATCTAAGCGTGGGTACCCATCTATTGAATTTTCTCATCCAGTTGTGTAATGTAGACTTAGGAACCAAAATTAATGATGATCAGGAATGTTTCTATAGTGTTTCATGTACCCAAGAAGATAAATTGTTTTAAGAGTCTTTCCCAGGCCCATTTCATCTGCAAGGATACCATTGATGCCATTCTCATACAAAGAAATGATCCAATTTAATCCTTCGATCTGATAAACTCCCAGTTTACCCCATTTTACATATGATGGAAAATCTTCAAATCGAGTGCAAACATCGGTTGCTTTGCAGCTTTCTGTTAGTACTTCTTCATCCTCCTCTTGTTCTGTTCTACAGTGTCGGTAAATCGGTAATCGCAAACTGACAGCAAATTCTGTTTCTCTCCTTTTTTATTCGTGGGTGCCCTGGTTTCATCTTCTAAAGTGACGCTGGAATCTTCTGAGCAGCAGGCTGAATGAAATATGCACAGAGCTCTGTCTGCTTTAACAAAGACTCAAATCTATTTGCTCAGTCAGTTTGCATTTTTTCTTCATAAGTAAGATCTGGTTCCCTTTTTTTTTTTCTTTTTTTTTGGATTTCTTTTTGCTTTCCAGCTGATGCATCATCAAATACTTCCCGGCGCTGGCTACAGAGGGAGCCACCTGGGCCGCAACCCTCTCCAGGCAGCCTTTGTTGCTCTTGCTTTCGCCACTGCCAGTGGAAGATGTGTTCTTGGAGGGCGCCATCTCGGAAGTCAGAGGAGGGTGAGTGGGGATGGGGTGGCGGAGGCACCTCCAAGGTTGACGTGCTGTTGCATCTGCGTTTCCCGCTGTGCGGGAGGCTGGCCTAGGAGGGATGGAGGCCAGGGTGGCTACGTTGCAATGAACTGGTGGAGGAGGATGTGGTCCACCCAAATTTGTTTTTCCTCTCTTAGTGCTGGTTTCCGATCCCTTGCCTATATGACTTAAGCTGTCAGGCTGTTAACAGATGTTTATCAGTTCACTATTCCACAAGAGTATATAATATATGAGCTTCAAGAAGATTGGGAAACAGGGTCAGAGCAAAAGAGAAAGAGATATAGGATTTCTTAGGAATTTTCCCAAACTAGCAAATATGCCTTTGGAATTTTGGCTATGAGGGAAATATAGTCTACCAATAGAGATACTTGAACACATCTAAAAGAGACTGTACATTTCAAACCACTTCTCAGGGAGGTAAGAACTTGCCAATAACTTTCAGCGTGAGGCTAATGAGGATGAGATTAGAGCTTGGGTGCTGAGGTTCCCTTGCAGGATTCTCTGCTTTGACAGCCCTAGCGGACCTGGAGTAAATTTTAAGGGGCTTCTCACTCTCCTTTTTTGCTCAATCTTCTAGAACTCAGCTCTATTGGGGGATTGGGGAGCTGCTCCTGTCATACATGTCTGCCTAAATGTGAGGACAAGGCAGAGAAAGGTCTTTTCATGAATATGGCTTGACAGGAAACAATTTTAATAAAGAATCCTCAACTAGGAGTCAGGAAAACTTGGATTTCAATTCTGACTCTGCACTAATGGGGCCTGTGACTTAAAACACTTTTCAATCCCTTGCTTATTTTCAATTTTTACATCTGTAAAATGAGAAGATTAGAGTAATGGTTCTCAGTCATAGATGCACATTGAAATTATCAAGGAAACTTTTAATAAATGCAGATGCCCAGGCTCCACACCAGGTCAATTACATTTGAATCCATAGAGGTAAGTGTCAGGCATCAGAATTTTTGAAAACCTTCCTTGGTCCATCTAGGGTTGAGAACCCATGGGGTAGTTCATCAGTCCTCAATGCTTGGACTGTGTTAGAATCAACGGAAGAGCTTGATACAAACTGAATGTGCTAAGATTCCACACCAATTCAAGAACTATAATAAGAACAATTTACATTTTTAACATGCTCCATGGGGAACTTTTATGGACAACAAATCTGAAAATACTTTTCAAAAACTACTTCCAGCTTTTACAGTTATTGTCTGTGGGTTCCTTAGCTAGGATCTGGACTCAGTGAGGGTAGAGATATTGAAATGTCAATGGCTAAAGTTCAGTTCAACTTTAGAGCAGCTATGTTTGCTCCAAAGTTTGGAATGGGGTAGGGTTGGGAAGCAGTGAGAAGTGTGTATATGAGAAAATCTGTGAGTGTGTTTTAAGGGATCCAGAGTAGTATAGTGGTCAAGAGATGACACTCTGGATTCAGATTGCCTGGTTTAGATCTGGGTTTCCCATTAGTTCAGCAAATTTAAATACTTTTAAATTTCTCCAAGTCTCACTCTTGTCATCCATTAAACAAGTATAACAAAAGCAGAGATGCTGTGAAGATATGAGATAATTCAGGGAAAGTACTGAACACGGTGATGGAAGCAGATGCAGAATAAGCAAACAATAAATAAAACTAATCACCATCATCATCACCATCATTATGACCCCTACCTAGACCATACTTTCTCATCTTCTGTGCATTTCTAAAAGACCATCCTTCAAGATGTCAATTAATGTGCACTTCCTCCATGTACACACCCCTGAAGGCTCCAGCATTGCTTTGTTTCTGTCCATCTCTGACATGCTTCAGTATTAATGGCTATACTGCACACTGAGGCCTATAATATGTATTGTCCCATGTGTTATTCCTGGATGATGTCCCATGCATTCACAATGGACAGATCTCTGAAATGGGATGGCGTGCTTCTAACAGCTTCTTGATTTCAGTTTTTGGGAAAGGACAGAAAGGGAATAGAGAAGGAAACAGCAGGACATTATGAGAGATGACATGATTTGCTCAGAAATAGATGTTGTATTTTCCTGCCCAGCTTTCAATTATTCTTTGAGAAAATATCCCTTCTCCTACCTCAGATGACGTAGATAGATTGGGCTAACTTTACTCTTATCTCCAGGAATGGGATGTAACTCATGCTAGGCTAATTGGCATATACCATTCTCCTGCCACAGGTATGTGTGTAGAAATGGCACATGTCCTAAATATGCCCAAACAGAATATTACCACAACTTACATTGGATATAATGAGAAAAAGGTGTCCATTTCTACTAGGGATCCCATTCTGATAGAATGAGAAGCTGTGGTTGCCGATTAGCATATTACCACTATGGGAGAAAAGGCTTCCTAAAAATTAAGCCAATAGAAAAGAAAGTAAAATTGCTTAGAGACATATTATCACAATATGGAACACCTGGATTCAGCTGTACCTGAAGCTGATTTTTGAATTATGGTTGATAAAAAATCCTCCCCTTCCCTTTGCAATGACTTTGCTTTGATTTTTTAAATCAGTTTTCTACCATGACATTTCTGATTAATGTAGGTTGGGCAGGTCTCTGGATAAAGTAGAATGTAAGCTCATCACTCACCATATTCCAATTCTGTTATTACCCATAGATCTTTCAATCAAGAAAAGAAGAAAGACAGTAACATTTGTTATACACCTATAATATGCCAAGATTTATGTGAGTCCTTTACCCATATTATCTCATTCAATCCTAACAATAATTCTATGATATTATCATATTTTACAGAAGAACTAAGTCTGAAACTAAGACTGAAATTTCATAAGACTTCCCCAAAGAGCTGACATTTGGGATGGAAGTGTAAGTACATCAAAATATCCTCTCCTTCATGAGAGAGAGAGACAGAGAGAGAGAGACACACACACACACACAGAGATCATTGGCAAAGCTTTCAACATCAATTTTTTCAGAGGTCTAGAAATTAATAAAAAGCTTGCAACAATCTGAAGGGTGTTTATTTAATAAAATGGCTAATATTGGTAGGAGCAGAAAGCTTTGTGGTATTTTAATTTGCCCTAATCATATCCTTTGCAAAAGCTCTATGGTAGCCTGGAAAACCAACAGTATCAAAACTAAGGTAACTGTGAAAACCAGAAGCATAACAGCTACTGGAGGGGCCAGATGGGACTTGGCACTCCTTAAAAGCCTCATCCCCAGAAAACTGCCACTGTTGACCTGTTTGGCCACTAACTAAAACCCTCCATTCTTAGGACTTGTCTATATTTGACCTGATTCAGAGTTCCCTCTCTGCTAAATGCCCTACCCACAGGGAATTTGTTGGAAACAGTCAGTGGCAATTATTTGACATTGCAACTTCTTGAGACAGCCTTGCCAAAGTGACAAATAAGAGGCTCACCAAAAGGCTTAAAAGTGAAAATGAGCATAAGATGTCCATAGAGGACTTTGAAAAGTTCTGGCATATTTCTAGCAATCTATAAGGTCACATGAATGCATAGGACTGTGGGCATACCGAGATGAGACCTGAGAAGTTGCATACAGAAGGGAGGAAAGAGAGAAAGGGGCAGAAAGAATAACTAAAGAAACAGTGGCCCCAAACTGCCCAAATTTAATACAGAAGATAAAAGCATTAATCTAACACAATTCCAAGGATGAACTTAAAGGGAACCACACCTAGCAATACCATAGTCAAATTTCTGATGATAAAAACAAAGAATGAATCTTGAAAGAAGCAACTGGAAATTGATTTATCAGGTGCAAAGTGTCTTAATAACATTAACAACTGACATCATCAGAAACAATAAAGGCCAGAACAGAATGCAATGGCATTTTCAAAGTGCTGAAATAAAATGATTGGCAACCAAGAATTCTATACTGAATTAAACTATCCTTCAAAAAGTGAAGGATAAATGGAAACATACTTAGATAAGACAAAAACCGAGAGAATTTATCACTAGTAGAACTTCTCTACAAGGCATGTTAAAGGAGTCCTTCAGGATGCAATAAATGGACACTAGACAGTAATTTGAATCCCTATAAATAAAACACACAGGTAAAGGTAAATACACATGTAAATATAAAAGACAGATCAAAATATTTTGTTTATAACTTGTTTATCTGATTTAAAAGAGAGCTGCATAAAACAATAATAAATAAACTGTATTATGGGCTTAAGATGTATAAAGATATCATTGTATAACAATATAGTACACAAACAGGGAGGGAGATGAGGCTATATTGCAGCAAAATAAGTTGGCATTAATTCCCAACCAGACTGACGGAAGTTCATATGTTATTTGTAATCCAAGTACAACTACTAGAAAATGATTTTTAAAAATAGTGAAGTTAAAATTTTATATTTAAAAATTTCTAACAAAATAGATGGCAATCATGGAGGGGAGAGGAAAAAAGAGATATAGGAAATATAGACAACAAATAGCAAAGAGGCAGATATTATTACACTAATTACATTAAAAATAAATGGACTAAACACATGAATTAAAGGTCAGAGATTGGCAGATAGATTAAAAAATATGACCCGACTCAATTTTCTCTGCAAGAGACATATTTAGATTCAAAGACATAAATAAGTTCAAATTAAAAGGTATTAAAATACTAGACAAAATAGGCTTTAAGGTGAAAAATACTAATAAAGACAATGATGAATATTTTGTAATAATGAAAAGGTCAACCCCAGAAGAAGACAGAACAATTATGAACATATCTGTACCTAAACACAGACCTCCCAAAATACATGAAACAAAATTGAAAGGAGAAATATACAGTTTAACAATAATAGTTAGATTATATTACTCCACTCTCAAAAATAGATAGAACTACTCTGCAGAATATCAACAAGAACACTGAAAATTTGAGCAGTATAAAAAAAGTAGACCTAAAAGACATCTATAGAACATTCCCCCATCAATAGCAGAATACACATTTTTCTCAATTGTGCACTAAATATTATTCAGAATAAACCACATTTTAGGCCATGAAACAAATCTCAAATATAAAAGGACTGAAATTATGCAAAGTATGTTCTCTGACTACAATGGAATGAAATTACAAATTAATAAAAGAGAATTTGATAAATTCATTAACATGTGGAAATTAAACCACAAATTCCTAAACAATCAAATGGTCAAAGAAGAAAAAAGGCAGTTAGAAAAATTTTTGAGACAAATAAAAATGAAAACACTCCATACCAAATAATTTGCAATGCAGCTAAAGCAGTGCATACAGGAAAATTTATAATTGAAAATGCCATAGAAGAAAGATATTAAGTCAATAAACTATCTTTAGACAGTGGAGAAAAGAACAACAAAATAAACCTAAATCAAGCAGAAGGAAGGAAATATTACAGATTAGTACAGAAAGAAATTAATGAAGTGGATAATAGAAAAAAGAGAGAGAAAAATCAATGAAATAAAAATGCAGTTCTTTGAAAATATCAACAAAATTGACATACCATTAGCTAGTCTGACCAAAAAAATAAGAAAGAAGATTCTACTAGAATCATATATGAAAGAGAGAATGTTATTACTGACCATACAGAAATAAAAAGGGTTATAAATACTAAGAACAATTTTTGTATGCAAACATATTGTAAAACATAGATGAAATGACAAATTCTCAGAAAGTCACAAGCTACTGTAATTAAGAAGAAATAGAAAATCTTAATAGACAGATAACAGGTGAAGAGATTGAATTAATTACCAAACAATTATCATAAAGGAAAGCCCGGGCCCAGAAGACTTCACCACTGAAGTCTACCAAACATTCAAAGAAGAATTAATGCTAATTCTTTCCAAACTCTTCCAAAAATTAGAAGAGATTGGAACACTTTTCAACACATTTTCTGAAGCTGGTATTATCCAGATACCAAAATCAGACAAAGACATCACAAGAATACAAAACTACAGACCTATATTGCTTATGGGCATGTAAATCTTCAACAAAATACTAGCAAACCAAATCCAGGAAAATATATAAAGAAGTATATGCTATGACCAAGTGTGAATTATTCCACTGATGCAAGATTGGTTTAACATTGGGGAGAAATTAATGTAATACATCACATTAAAGAATAAAACACATGAATCACATGATCATCTGAATATAAGCAAAAACATTTGAGAAAAAAAAAACATTCTTGCATGATAAAACACACTCAATAAACTAGGAATAGAAGGGAACATCTTCATCCAGATAAAGGACATCTATGAAAAATCCACAGCTAATAATAAAAATAAGGGTAAATGACTGGGTGTTTCCCTCCTGTAATCAGGAACAAGAAAAGAACATCCACTCTCTCTATTTCTATGCAACATTTTACTTAAGATTCTACCTAGGATAATTAGGAAAGAAAGAAAAATATAAAGTATTCAGACTGCAAAGGAATACATAAAACTATTTTTTTCCACAAATGACATTATCTGATACACAGAAAATTCTAAAGAATCCACAAAAGCAAATCTAGTAGAAAAATAAACTAGTTCAGCAGACTGTAGGATATAAGATCAATATAAAAAATGAATTGTATTTCCATAAACTTGCAATGTACAAACTGAAAATGAAATTAAGAAAAGAAATCTATTTATAATAGCTTCAAAATAAAATAATTAGTACTAAATTTCACAAAGCAAGTGCAAAACATACTCTGAAAACTACAAAACATTGTTAAATTAAAGCAGATATAAATAAATGGAAAAACATCCCATGTACATGAATTAGAATACTTAACATTGTTAAGATGGCAATACTCACAAGTCAACATACAAAGACGAAAAAAAATACAATGAAAAAAAAATTGGCAAAAGACTTGAATAGACATTTCTCCAAAGGAAATATACAAATGGCCAATAAGCAAAATGAAAGGATGGTCAGTATCAGTAGCTATTAAGGAAATGTTACTCAAAGCCACAATGAGCACTATATCATGCTCACTAGAATGGCTAGATTAAAAAAAATTTTTAAAGGAAAATAATGTGCTGACAAGGATGTTGAGAAATTGGAACTCTCACATAGTGACAATGGGAATGTATTATGGTGCAGGTATTATGGGAAATAGTTTGCTATGTCTCAAAAAATTAAACCTAGAGTTACCTGTATGATCTAGCAATTCCATTCCTTGGTATATATCCAAGAGACTTGAAAACATATTCATGCAAAAACCTGTACAGAACTGCTCATCAAGATGGCAGAGTGAGCTGTTCCAAGGCTCTGTTCTCCATAGACGATTTAAGTAACAAACAAGAGGAAGGAGAATAAATTTGCCCAAAGCTCCAGAAAACAGATAAAGGGTTATAGTAAAAGGGCTAGAAAAAGGCAATATGAAAATGGTAGGAAAACCTGCTCATAGCATCCTGGATGGCCCCTCCAACCTCACACTGACTCACCATGGGGCAAGCCCAGTGCAGGTCCTGATCTGTTCCAGAGGAATTCAACAGTAGACTGAAGATAGAAACAAAAATAAGTCAATGAACTTGAAGATAAGACCACTGAAATTATTCAAACTCAGGAGCAGAAAGAAAAAATGAAGAAAAGTGAGCAGAGCCTAAGAGATCTGTGGGACACCATTAAGAATGCCAATATATATATACTGTGGAGTGAAAGAAAGAAAGGGAAGGAAGGAAGGAAGGAAGGAAGGAAGGAAGGAAGGAAGGAAGGAGGGAGGGAGGGAGGGAGGGAAAGGAAGGAAGGAAGGAGGGAAGGAAGAGGCAGAAAGAATATTTGAGGAAATAATGGCTAAATAGTTCCCAAACTTACTGAAAGACATGAATACACATATCCATAAAGCTCAACAAACTCTAAACAGAACCAACCCAGACAGACCTACATCAAGGTATAATAACAATGCAACTGTTGAATGATAATGATAAAGAATTCTGAAAGCCATAAAAGAGGAGCAATGCATCATGCACAAGGGAGTCTCAGTAAGATTAAGTACTGATTTCTCACAGGAAACCATGGAGGCAGGAAGGTAGAGGGATGTCATATTTAAAGTGATGAAAGGAAAAATTGCCAAGCAATAATTCTGTACCTGGCAAAACTGGCTTTCAAGAATGGGGGAGAGATTAAGAAATCCCCAAATAATCAAAGGCTAAGTGAGGTTTTCACCCCTGGACAGGCCCTACAACAAATGCTAAAATGAGTTCTTCAGGTTGGAAGGAAAGAACACACATTTTAATTTCTACAGGTCTAAAATGCAAGTATCTAAACAGTTATTATAAATCAATAGTTCGAGATTTATAATGTATTAATATGTAATTTACAATAAGATTTAATTTGCAACAAAAACATATAGGTGGGTAGATTCAGAGGTATAGAAATATAGTGTGTACATGCTATTGAAGTTAGGTATCAAACCAAACAAGATTATTAGTTTTGGGATGTTAAATTTAAGTTCCATGGTAACCACAAAGAAAATATTTGGAAAATATGCACAAAAAGAAATGAGAAGGGATTCTAAAGATTTCACTACAAAAACAGGCAAAGAACTTGAAAAGATATTTCTCTAGAAAAGATCTACAAATGGTCAATAAGCACATGAAAAAATGGTCAGCATCTGTGACAGTTTGAAGCTTTTTGTGGATTACAGAAAAGATCATGTTCTTGAAGCTAATTAGTCCTGTGGGTGTGGATCCTTTGATTGGATTGGATTCAGTTGGGGAGACTTTGATTGGACTTCTTCAGTGAGGCATGCCCCAGGGTGGGTCTTGGCCCTCTTGCTGAAGTCCTTTATAAATGGAAGACTGAAAGCAGAGATGCATAGGTAGAAAGTGGCAGAGACCCTGAAAGAAGGCCGTCTGGAAACAGTGGAGCACAGAGTCATGGAAAGAGGCCCGGCCTACGGAGTAGCTAAAGGCTGAAGAGATGAGGTCTGGAAGATAGGGGAGAGTCAAGCTATGGGTACAGTGCTCTGCCATGTGCTTGACTGCGTATAGCTGCAACTTGGTGAGACAGCATCTCTTGATGATGCCTTGATTTTGACATTTTCACAGCCTCAGAACTGTAATCTTTTAACCTAATAAATTCCCATTTAAAAGCCAACCTATTTCTGGTATAATGCTTGGGCAGCATTAGCAAACTAGAACAGCATCATCAGCCATTAGGGCTAATCAAAATCACAAAGAGTTACAATTCACACCTTCTGAGATGGCTATTAAAACAACAACAACAAAAACAGAAAATAACAAGTGCTGACAGGATGTGGAGAAAATGGGGAACTTTTTGCTCCAAATGGACAGTTCCATCCATCTGCCCCATTGGATCTAAGCCCCTCTCCATTGGAAGCCGATCCTCAAATCGAGGAATGAACAAACAAGGGGGAATGCAACTATAGATTAAAGCAGACTTATTATTATTCTAGTAATGGAAGAACTTGTAATATTGATATAAAGACAGTGGTTACCAGAGGTTCTAAGGGAAGGGAGAGGGAACAATAGGTGTAACATGGGGCATTTTTGAAACATTGGAATCATTCTGCATGATATTACAATGACGGATTCCAGCAATTATACATTTTGTCAAAACTTATAAAGTTGTGCAGTGCAAAGTGTAAAACATTAATGTAAACTATAGACCATGGTTAGTAGCAATGCTTCAATATGTATTCATCAATTGCAACAAATGTACCACACTAATGAAAGATGTTGTTAATGGGGGAAAGTGTTAGAGGGGAGGGGATGGGATATATAGGAATCCCCTATATTTTTGATGTAACATTTATGTAATCTAAAGCACCTCTAAAAATTAAAGATAAAAATTATTTTTAAAAGAAGTTTAAAAAAACTCTACACAAATATTCAAAGCAGCATTATTCTTAATAGCCAAAGAGTGAAAACAACCCAAATATCCATCAAATGATTAATGAATAAAATCTTATCTCCATACAACCAAATGTTTTTTCATTATACAAAGGAACAGTGCATTGATATATGCTACAAAGTGGACAGATCTTGAAAGCATTATGCTAAGTGAAATAATCCAGATACAAAGACCACATTTTAAGATCCATTTATATGAAATGTCTAGAATTGGCAAATCCATAGAGGCAAATACAAATAAGCAGTTGCCAGGGTTGTATGTGGGAGGGGGAATGGGGATTGACCACTAATGTGTAGGAGTTCCTCTTTGTGGTGATGAGAATATTCTGGAAACAGATGTTGGTGACAGAGGACATCTCTGAATACATTAAAGTCCACTGAATTGTACACTTTTTTTTTAAATATATGCATATATGTGCATTTGCTTACAAAAATTTTATTTATATATACATATATACATATATTTTAAGAGATGCCCAGACCACCCAAAACACACACGGAACCCACTGGGACTCCCATGCTGCCCACCTCCCACACCTCCCACCAATCCCACACAAACATCTCCCACAGTGTAGCCCACCACCCTCAATGAACTTACACATCCTGGAGCCTTGCCACCAACCATAGACCACAGTTCACACTGTAGACCACACTCTCTCCCACTCAGCTCTGGGTGGTGTGTGCTGATCCAAAATAGCCTACATCCGTTGCCACAACAGTACTCAGGACAACCTCCAACTCCCAAAGAAGCCCCTATATTTCAACCGCTCATCCCCTCCCTACCCCAAAAATGTCAAGTGGCCACTGGCTCCACCTCATTGTTACAACTTCTTGCATTGCTAGAATCACCATATGTGAACAAGAGAATACCATCAAGTCCACTCTAGTCCATAGTTCTTCCCCCAATCCTGAGGGGACTGGGATGGTGATGTCCACTCCAACTCCAAGTGAGAGAGGGCTCACATCCCATGGATATGGTGGGTGGGATGATCCTGCCTGCCGATGCAGGCCCTCTCCATTCCCTGGGATGGCCATTGCCCATCGTTGTCTCCTCACCAGGTGACTTGGATGAGTCCATTGAGCTGTAGGGTAGGAG